>JAPYYR010000935.1:0-36551 GCA_030523065.1 Aphidius colemani | reverse complement strand
TATATGACGCATCACGTAAATCACCAGCACCACCAGCATGTATTGTTACTGAACCACCAGCATTAGCTAAAAAATTAGAAAAACGTTGGCGTATTGGTGACACTGAGTTTGAGGCACTTATGAGATTGCTTGATAATGCTGGCTTTTGTACTGGCTATTCATATAGAAATAATATTATTATCAATGAATCATGAAGACCAAATGATAGTGTTGAAAAATGTAGATTATTATAGTTGTGTTTATATTATCATTGATTTGTGTCGATAATTGAAAGAATATTGTAAATATATTTTATAAAAATATTTCTTTATTTTTATAATTGTTAAAACAACGAAATAAATTCTGAAAGGTCAAAATCAATTGTACAAAAGAAACAGGGGGACCTAAGAGCTGCCTCATGGTTTGAAGGCTGGACAGAACATTGAAGCCAAAAAGAAGATTTTTAAAAGGTAAAAATATTTTGAAAGGAAAAAACTAGTGATGACCTAAGAGCTTTCGCATAAATCAAACCCTCCAAAGAACATTTAAAGGAATAAATATTTTTTTACAAAATTTAAAGAAACTTTTGCCGAATAATTTCGAGAAAATTACGAGAAACTGGTCAATTGAGAAAAGAACTGTGATAATTTCATTATATTCTTTGATAATTATTCATTTATTTTTTTTTGTTTACAAAAATAAGTAATTTTTGCTCGTTAAATTGATATTTATTTACAATAATCAGTTTCGTTTTTTTTTCAATTTAAATTACGTGAACAATTTACTTTTTATTAAAATACTTTTTCGAGATTTAAAATATTTTTATTCAAAAATAAACACTTAAATTTAATGATTTTTCAAAGACATTCAACAACAAAAAAAAAAAAATAAAATAACTTCTTATAATTTGAAATTCATAGATATAATTTTTATGTTTTTGTTATTTCTTCTTCTGGATTTTGTTTATCATTTTCATCAATAACCGTTTTGCGAAACTTTAAACTTCCTGTTTTTAAACTCGAATTTCTACCGGAAAAATAATCTTCAATTTCTTGCAGAGTTTTATTTTTAGTTTCTGGTAAAAATGTATAAAAATATATTGTTCCAAACAATGATATACATCCGTACATGAAGAATGTTCCATGCATAGTTATTGTATCAGTTAAAAATGGGAAACTTTTAACGACACTAAAGACAAATGAATGTGCTGAAAAGGTTGTTAATCCTCCCATGATTCCTCTAACTTGAACTGGATAAACTTCTCCAATCATGACCTGAACAAAATAACAAATATATAAATAAAAAAAACAGCAATCAACAACATAAACAGCATAGAAAACTTGAGCAACAACAACTTACCCAAGGTATAACTAAAAATCCAATGGTACAAGCGATTGTATAAGAGAATATAAACAACACTGGTAGCCAAGTTAATGATGGCTCAATGTTATTCAACTTCCAAAACTGATAGTACCACAAATATCCACTGAATCCAATCATTGATAGACCACATCCAATTGATGATATCATTGTCAATGGTCTTCTTCCACATTTACGACAAAGTACACATGCCATTATTGTTGATAATAATCTAACAACACCAAGTACAACAGTTATCAAATAACTATTTATTGTAACACCTGATTTTTCAAATATTTGGACAGCATAAAATGTCAATGCATTTGTACCAGACCATTGATAAATTAAAAAATAAAAAAATAATACACAAAATGGTTTCAATGCATTTGGCTGTAATATTGCTTTTATTATTTCACTTGGTCCAGTTAAATGTTTGATATTATTTTTTTGTGAAAATTTAATTAAACCATTCATTTCTTTATCAAGATTATAATTACTTGAACGAAATTGTTTAAGTGCTTTTTTAGCATCATCTGGACGACTACGTGATATTAAATACGATGGCGATTCTGGATAAATAAACATTAAAAATAATGCAGCAAATGGTATTATTGCACTTAATGCTGCAACAATATTCCATGTTGCAATTGAGCCTAATATATATTCAAGTAGTACACCAGTAGAAACACCAACTGATGATAATGCTGTCAACATACCACGTAAATGTGGTTGTGTTACTTCTGATGTATAAACACGAGCTGGTGCACCAACCATACCAGATCCTAGACCAACTAAAAATCTTCCAATATACAACATTTCTACATTTGTTGCAAAACTAATTAGAATCCAACCAATTAATGCTGGTATTTCAGTTATAATTAATGATTTTTTTCTACCCAAACTGTCCATCATATAACCAGTTAATACACAACCAATTGGTGTACCAATTGATGACATACTTGCTGAAATATTTTTAATATTATTTATTAATTATAACGTTTATCAATGATAATCAAGTTGGACTTACCAACCCATGATGATTGAACATGATTTATTGTTATTGTACTGTCTGAAGATTGTAATTGTGGTAATGCTATTGCTGAAAAACCAAATGCCATACCAGTATTTATAGTACCTGAAATTAAATCAATAAATTTAAATGTTATTTTATTGTTTATATTAATTAATTGACATTTAACTTGCCAAGTTGTGCTACAAATGATGCCAATACTTGTCGTAGTGCACTGCCATTTATTGAAGGTCCAACACCAAGTTCCAAGTCATCTAAATTTTTTTGTATTTCTGTTTTTTCATCATCATTCTTCCATACTGGTGGCTGGATTTTTTGAGGTATTGCCAATTGATCTATCAGGCTATTTGAATCAGCCATTTTATCTGATGTTTTACTGTTTAAAAAATTTAAATAATTATCAATATTTTTTAGACAATTGGCTGATATTTGTCGCTCATGATGTACACGTTTTTATATGATTATTTATTGTCTAGTTATTGTGATAAATTGACAATCATCATTGTCAATAAACAGTACAAGGACAAGTGTAAATATATTATGAATTGTTACTTTTATTATCCTCATGTTCATTAATATGCAGCTATTCGATTAGATCAATTAGAAACATTCAAATATTACTTGTTGTTGTTGTTGTCACAATAACAGTACATTAAACAGTTAATTATATAATTTTTTTATAATTCATAATTGTTTTTAATTAAAAAAAAATATCAAGTTGTTTTGTCTAATCATTTTTTCTATTTATTTTGTTCATTTGAATTTTTTATTTTTAATAATAATTAAATTTTAATTACGAAAAAAGCTGAAATAAAAATTATTCAATAAGGAAAATACGAAGAAAAATAACGGAAATTCAGCTTATCTGTGGATAAACTTTGTTTTTTTTTTCCATTTAAACTCAACATTTCATATAGAATAAATTTTTAATTAAAAATAATCGTAATATTTTGTTTTTGATTGCAAAAAAAAGCTCATGATGACAATAAACAACATTTTTCATGTTTTTTTTTGTTCAAATAATTTTTAATAAAAAATAAATAAATTACGAATTTTTTTATTTTCACATCAACAATATAATTATAATTTTTTTGTTTCGCCGTTTTTTAAATTACAAGAAAAATGTTATGGCAAAAAAAAAGACAAGGAAATTAAATATATCCGTAAATAAACTGCTATCATCATTTTATTTTTTCATTAAATCGTCTGAGTCATAAACAGATGTGTAAAAAAAAAAAAATTCGCATACACAATTATCTTTAAATATATTTCAAATGAATATTATTAATTTTTCCTCATTAATCATCAAAAAGTGAGTAAAAAAATTTGAATAAATACGTTGACATTGCGCACAAGGACAACGATCTTTAATTTAATTTTAACTATTTTTTATTTCCTCTAATTTTGGCTCACATCCAGGTTTGGATTTAAAAAATATAACTCACAAATATCACATATGTCATATCCAAATTTGCATTAACAATAATAAAAAAAAAATAAAAAAATAACAACAACAATGTCGGTGAACAATAAATTATTGTTATGAATAATTTATATTTTCAACAGAAAATAAACTTTTTTTTTGTATGAATTTTCCTTTTTTTTTTTGCTATCAACATCAGGAAGATATTTATTATTAGAATTATTGCATCATATGCATTAAATAGACCTTTGTTTATTAGAAGGTAAATAATTTAAATCAAGATAAAAATAATGTTTCAATAAAATTAAATGAAATTAAAAATTTCCTTATTTATCTCTCTACTTACTCATTCATTGCTGATCAAAGCTATTTTTTCCACCAACACAATTAATTTATTTAATTAATTTTATTTATTTATTTAAACTAAATTATTATTATTTTTATTTAAAACAATAACAAAGTATTATTTAAATAATTTTATTCTTTATTCTTCCTGAGTTTATTTTTAAATATTTATCACAGTAAAAATTTTTTACAACTTAATTTTTATATTTTTTCTTTTTTTTTTTATCACTTTTAAGTGGTAAACAAATTAAATACTTGTTTTAATATATTATTTTTTATAAATATTAATTTTTAATATACTTGTCAACGAATGAGAAAATATTTCCATGTGAATTTTAGTTCTACAAGGTATTTTTTTTTACGTCCACGAGTCATTTGTAAGTATTTTTTTAATAATTTTTTTTGATAATTAAAAATTATTATTTAAATTTATTTATAACATTTTCGATATTTATTTATAATTTAAGATTATTTTTTAAATTATTTCGTAAATTTATTGTCTCTATTAGAAACGTGTTTGATTAAAATCTAAAAAGTCTACTGTCGGCGTTGCTTGCCAAAGCTAAACTGTTCAAGTTTTTTTATTCGTACAATAACACTGCTATCTTGTCGTTGGACTCTTTTTTTTTTTCTTTTTTTTTTTACAATTTGACGACTGTTTGTCTGTGTCAAAGAAAATAATCGTCATGACTATAATAAAAATAATACTCGAATTTTCCACTTGTTATATTTTTAAACAAAAAATAACAAATTAATTTTCAGCTTATAAACAAACAAAAGATACTTTTTCTTTATCATTTTCTTTGTTATTATAATTTATAAATTAAAAAAAATAATCATAAATATTTTGATTGTCAATTGAAATAAAAAAAAATTATTATTTTTCATTAAATCCAAAAGACATTGGGGGGATATGAAGCAAATATATCTTATCTTTGTTGTTATTTTTCATCATTATAATCACGTTCAATCTACGTGAATGATATTTATGAAAAATATAAAATTATATTTCATACAAAATTACAAATTACATTACATTTATTTACATAAATTTTTTCCTTTTTTCCTTCGTTAAATAAATTAACTGTATATTTTTCTACTTAAACTTGTTGTTCTTTAATTTGTTTCTTATTTTATTGTCTCGACAATAACAGTTTAACCTTGTGTAAAATAATTTTTTAAACATAATTAACACATTATTTTCCACATTTTAATTATTGCATAATGACATTTAAACAAATATATAAATTAAAATAATTAAAAGTATAAATTACGGTTTATAATAATAGCAGTTAGTAATTTTTATTATTTTAAAAAAACTCACATTGAAGTACTTGGAGTGGAAAATGTCTCATAAGTTTTGTTATTGACAAATGGCATTTTGTTTATTATTTGCGTTGAAACTAAATGTAAATGTCTGGGTGGTCTGAATCAACTCAATTTTATTAAATTGTTAGGTCTCAGTCAAGTCAAGTGACTCGCATTGTATTATCACCACCACGAGGTTCAAACTTTTATATTTATTTTTTTTATCTTTTCATTCATTGCACTCAATTTAAACAAACAATTTATTATTTATCAATTTTTTTTTCATTCTAAATTTAAAAATAGTATGTAGCAATGTTTAAAGGGTAAATTGGTAATCAATAATTGATCTTGTGATAAACAAAAACTCGTAATAATCATTGAATATTTAAATGCAATTTTTTTAGAAAAACACATGATAAATTTTATAAAATGACATTTATTTAGTTAATTAAAATTCAACATTTACTAGTTATAACTATCACAGGTCTCTGTTGACGACCCCAACAAATATATTACGTCATAAACACCTCATGTGCGTATTGATTTCGAAACTTTTACTTGATACACGTGACAAACTCGTGTTATAAACTCCACAGGATTGTGGAATATTCCTTTTTAAAAATTAATTTAATCATGCTTATTTAATACTCAAGAAATTTGTTTAAATTATTTATTTTAAAACTTAATATTTGCAAATATTAAAAATGAAAATAAAATGCAATTTTATCATATTTTTTTTATAATTTAAAAGTCAAAAATATTCATGTCAATGATTTATTGCATAAAATCAACTCAAATAATAAATGAAAATTATTAATCAATTAGATAATAATCAATTTTTATTAGTTTTAATAATCATCATGTTTGCGTGTTGATATTTTTTATTTTTATAATTTTTTATTGTCATTTAATTTATGGGAAAAAAAATTTATATTTTACGTTTTATTTTATATTTATTTTGATGTTTCATACGTCGGGATAATTAATTGTCAAATCGATTGATTTATTATTTTTTAATATTAAATTTTTTTTTTATATGAGTGGGTGATGATAATAATGTTTATGTATTTTTAAATATTCATTAGAACATGTGGGAGCTTTTTTTTTGTAGTAAATAGTAACATAATTATAGTGGATAAAAAATAATGACCATCAAACGAGGTCGATGCTCGATTTAACATATATTTTGTTGAATAATAAATTATTATTGCTATTTATTTTGTTCAATAATTATTTTTTTATTTGTCACGTGTAGATGTGTTTTATCAGTTTTATTATTTCATTTTTTTTTTTTTTTTGTGTTAATCAAAGTTGCATGTAATGAAAAAAACATGTGACTTTATAATCTCACTGAATTTGCTGATATATTTTTATTTTTTTTTTATTTATAATCTTCTGGTCAAAGTGCGATACAACTATTTACAGTTTGTTGATAATGTGAGTATACTAATCAACTATTATCTGTCAATTTATAAACATACACTTGGTAAAATATTGTAACATTGATCTAAATTTTTTCACAAATAAATTATTATTATTTATTATTTTTCATCGTAATAAATTAATTATAAATTCATTTATTTTTTTTTTACAATAATACGTGGGTATTTATTAATTTTTTTATGAATTTTATATTCAAGAAATTGTGTTTTAGCTTTTATAACTTGAAAATATTTTAATGGAAAAAGTTATTTTGCTGTAAACAATTTTTTACATCTTGAAATCTCATTGACAATTAACCAGAAGAATTTCAAGCTAATAATTTATTTTCTTTTGTTAATTTAATTAAATTGAGTTGTTTTTTTTTTTTGTGGTAGGTCAATTGGTGCTGATGGCAATGGAGAAAGATAATTTTGATTTTTAATCTTTATCGACAAAATAAAAATATAAAAATATATTTTTTTTTCAATAATTATTGTTGATTGTTTATCAAGCTGCTTTTTTATTTAAATTTGTTGATTCAACACGTGAAAGGCCAAGTGTATGAATTAATTGCCTTGAGTTCCAAATATATTTTGGCTGAGATCCAGAGTGCACTGCAATCTGCAACATGTTTATGTGTTGATAATTCGATATTATTTTTACAGTGCAACACACATATTCACTGGCAAATTGAATAAATTTTTACAATTTTTTTACTATTTTATATGAATATTTAAATCTTCAAGTTATCTAAATACTATTGATCATGAAAATTAATCTATTTCGTTTGTACAAAAATATTAAATACATTAAAAATTGCAAATATCATGGAAATTTATTGCAACGTAATTTTTCTACTTGTCAGTGGAAATTCAACAACACAGATAGCCATTTTTTGGTATGAAAAAAATATAAATATTCTTTATTTATGTTGAAATATTATTTTTATTTATTTATTAATTTTTAGTTTTTATAAAATAATTAATTTAATTATTCATTCATTTGTTGTTTATGATTTTTACAACTGGAATGTTTGTCCTTGAAAATAACTCGTTAAAACTTCCGGCTAATTTATATTTATTTATATTTTTTTCAAATAAATATTGTCGCTAAATTTATATCGTTGTAATTGTGAATTTTTTAAATTTCATTCATAAAATTTACAACTCATTAAGTCATATTTTTTATTTAATTTTGTTTCCCTTTAAAAGTGGTTTTTAAATTTGTTCCCCTTTAAGACCGGTTTGTTATTATTTTAATTTATTCCAATTTTTTTTCCTGGAAAACATAGTGACCTATATAATTTCTCGGAAATTTAAATGCCCTTTTTAGCGTTCGGTAGGACATCTATGTTTTAGTTTTCATGTGACTTTTTGTTATTTTGAGTTTTATTTTTTGAACTATTCAATTGTTCTGGTAGAAAAAAAATCATTCTGACTCTTTTTTTTTAATAGATAAAAATAACATTGTCATTTTTATCAATCGGGATTTGTAATATTTTAAAAAAATAATTAAAAAGTAAATTGAATTTACGGGAAAAAAGTCTGATATTGAAAATTTGACTCAGTCGTTTGACGATAAAAATTGTTTCGCTATAAGTAAAATTATTCTGAACCTTTTAAACAAATAGGTAAAAAGTTTTATCGAATTTTAATGAAAAAAGCTATATTTAATAGAATTAAAGTGAATAAACTCTATGAGCCATGAAATTAATGTAATTAAAATTATTGTTTTTGCATTTTTCTATGAATTAATTTGCAAAGAATTATCGTACACGTGATAAAATATATTGATTATAAAAATATAAAATTATGCCACGTGATTTAGGGTGTATGGCTTCATATGTGCCATGTCAAATTAATAAAAAGATTAAATCGTAGCCTTTAAAATGTCAAGCTATGTCGACCTATGATACACTTGTTGACGCAACTTGTTCACGAAATGTCTACTGAAAGCCTTAATTTTCTCTGCTATAAAATTGAAATATGTATTCAAAAAATTTGCTAGTTAATTTCGTTATAAAATCCAATCAATTGCCAATCAAATAGTTCAAAAAATATTGAATAAAAAATATCATAAAATACTTGACAAAATAAAATAAATTAATTAATTAAAATTCAATGTCGAGTGAAAAGTTTCAAGTGATAAATCATTATCTAAATCAGAGATACAAAAAATATGATATTAAAAAGGAAAATAAATTTTTACAGAATAAAAATGATAATGATAATTATTATTGGCCAAATACTGATAGTACAATTTGGATGAGATCATGTGAAAATGAAACGATTGAGCCAATCAACGGTAAAATAACTGGTACAATTCCAACCTGGATAAAAGGAAGTTTATTAAGAAATGGTCCAGGTTGTCTCAAAGTTGGTGATTATACATTTGAACATTTATTTGATAGCTCAGCACTATTACACAGGTAAAAATATTATCTAAAAATTAAATCATTAAATTGATTAAATTGATAAAAAAAAAGCTTAACTTTATTTTCTATTTTGTAGATTTCATATAAACAATGGAAATATAACATATCAAAATCGTTTTGTCCAAACAAATGTTTATAAAAAAAATAAACAAGCACAGAGAATTGTTCTGACTGAATTTGGTACAAAATCTGTGCCTGATCCTTGTCAAACCATATTCAAACGGTAACAATTTATAAGCCCAGCCATTGATTGAATAACAAATATGTTTTTATTATTAAATTTAGTGTGAGTGCAATATTTGATCCAGAAGAAAATATGACTGATAATTCAATGATATCAATTTATCCATTTGGTGATGATTATTATACATTTAATGAGACACCATTTGCTCATCGAATATCACCAGAATCATTGGAGACCAAAGATCGGGTATAATATGATTTTAAAATCAACAAAAAATAATACAATTGATCTGATGAATCATTCGTTTGATGAACCAATCAATCTGCTATTTTATTTAACAGGTTTATTTGACTGATCATGTTAATATTGTTAATCATACATCACATCCTCATGTTATGCCTGATGGTGGTGTTTACAACATTGGAATGGGCTACAATAAATCTGGACCAGTTTATACAATCGTACATTTCCCAAATACTGATAATAATAGTAAAACAATGTTTGATAATGCTAAAATAATATCAAAAGTACCAGCCAGGTGGAAATTAAATCCAGCATACATGCACACGTTTGGTGTTACTGATAATTTTTTTATAATTATTGAACAACCATTGGCTATTTCGTTGGTCAATATGCTTGGTGCCCAATTGAAAAACAAACCACTTGCAACTTGTTTAAAGTGGCATGATGATGAAAATGTAAGTAGGTAAATTTTGTTATTTTTAAAACTAAAAATTTACTTTGTTAATAATTAGATTTGGTTTTTTTTCCAGACACTTTTTCATATAATTTCTCGTAAAAATGGAAAAATCGTTAAAACATTTACAGCTGAGGCATTTTTTTTTTTCCACATTGTTAATCAGTATGAATCTGAAAGCAGTGATGAAATAATAATAGACATTTGTTGTTATCGTGATGCAAATATGCTTGATTGTATGTACGTTGATGCCATGAAAAATATGCATAAAAATCCAAATTATGCACAGCTATTTCGAGGAAGACCATTGAGATTTATACTGCCAATGAATAATGAATTTACAACTCATGAAAAAATTAATAACAAAAAATCAAGTGCACATAAACTTGATAATGGTGGTGTATTTGTTAAGCCAGAATTATTATGTAATTTAGGATGTGAAACACCAAGATATAATCAAAATTATTTGGGCAAAAAATACAGATATTTTTAATAAATAAATAAATAAATAGATAAATAAATAATGTAAATTATTGTTTTTAGGTAATTAAAGTTGACACTAAAACTAAAAAACATAAAATTTTTTATGAAAAAAATTTATATCCAAGTGAGCCAATATTTGTACCAACACCTGATGCCAAGGTATATCTTATCTTTCATAAATAAAATTAATAAAAATAAATTGTTTATAATACTGATATAAAACATGAGATTAAAATATAATTTTAGTTTTTTTTTTTATAAATTAAATTTAAAAAGATAATTCCACTTGTATTGAGATCACCAGCACACAATTAATCTCTTTTTTTTTTTTTTATATTTTCAATTACAAGTAAAGATAAATGATAAACCTCTTATGTTATTATCAAGTTGTAAAATTTAATCTAAATTGATATAATAATTTATAAAACAGGATGAAGATGATGGTGTAATATTATGTGCTGGTGTATTTGGTCAAGAACAAGAGACTGATGTTTGTTTGTTGATACTTGATGCTAAAAATCTTGATGAAATTGGACGATCAACATTCTCAACATCAGGACCAATTCCAAAGTGTCTTCATGGATGGTTTGCTCAAGATAAAATAATTTAAAATAACTTAATAAACAAAACAACATTATAAATTTTATACTTGTTTTTAATAAGTTATTTTTTGTCTTTTTGGTATTTATGATACAATTTATTTACAAATGACATTACTGGGATAATTAAATTTATAAAAATGAGTCAATGTCATTGCCAATGATACTCAGTCAATATGATAATCAAATCAAATAAAACCATTTTAAAAAAAAAAAAAACAATCTATCTTGCATACATGGATGGAATGTTATAATATTTTTAAGGAAGACTCATTTTTAATTATAATAAAACAAAAAAAAACAAAAATTATTTGTGACATAATTAACTGGAAAATACTTAAATAAAATATTTTTAAAATTATGATAATTAAATTTTTTAAATTCAGCATTAATTGACAAACATGAGTGTCAAATTTTGGCATATTTTTTTTTGTCACAATCACAATTGAAATAGACACATGCTCCAGAGATGTAAATTTTATTTAAAATAATAAATAATTGTAGCTTAAAGTTTTAAAGACAAAAAAAATATATATAAATTAAATTTAAAATTACAACGGCCAGCCGTTAATGATAATTATTTTTGAAAAATAAAATAAACTTACATCTCTGGTGATATTTGCACATTAGGTCACGTCATCATAGACGTGACTATCACAATTTGAAAGAAAAAAAAAAATAAGAAAGAAAAAAAAATATGATAAATAGTTGTTAGACAGTTTCAGCCTTGGTATTATCATCATCATCATCATCATCGTCATCATCACCACCAGCTTGATCAATTGAATTAATTTTTTGTAGTGCAATTTTAGCTTCATAATCACCAGCTTCATTTTTAACGATATTTGCAACAGAATTATTTGAAAATGCATCATTATGAATTGGTAATATACCAGCATTAGCATCTTCAATTGATTTTCTAAGTTCTTTAAGTGCAACAACACCAACTAAACGTCCAATTGCTGTGACATATGCATGATTAACACCAACCATACTAAATAAACTATGTACTTTTAATAATGATGTTCTTTCAACAAGTTGAAATGGTGCTGGATCAATATGACATCTTGAAAAATCAACTTCTTTAGACATTTCACTTTCTTCCCAATGTTTTTGATCTTCAGCTGACATATCAATAACTCTTTCACGTGGTAATTGTACTTTTTTTGATGTTGCTGGACTTGGTGCCATTAACATTGGCTGTATTATTTGTGATGATGATGTTATGTTATTACTGTTATTATCATTAACAGATGTACCAACTTCTGGATCTGGATCAACATCTTGTAATGTTGCTGATTTACGAAATATTGCTTCAAATGCTAAACGTATTCTACTCTCAGCACCAGTAACTGTTGTATATGGTGTTACTGCTGGACTTGATAATGGACTAAAACCTTTTAATGTAAATGAATTTGTCTTTTTTAAAATTGATTTTTTTGGCTGTGAACCAAATATTGGTGAATGATATGTATGATGATCACCATTTTGTGATATTGATGATAAATCATTGACACTTTGTCGTTGCATTTTTAGTATATCTGGTGCTGGTATTACTTCAAATCTTGATGGACGTCTTGAACGTTCTTGTTCAAGTAATGCACGTTCCATTTCTTCACGTGCACGTTCTTCAGCTTCTTTTTGTAACTTTTGTGCAACCTTTTTACAATACATATTTACATTATTAATTGATTTATATTAATTAACTAAATTATTATTTAAATTATTACCTGGAGTCTTCGTTCACGACCAATATGTTTTTCAATTAATTTTATTAATTCCAAACGTTGTATTGAGCCAAGAAGAATCATAGAATCTGGATTATCAACCAATGGAAAACCACGAAGTTTTCTATTTTCCTTTAATATGTCTTTTAATTTTTGATATGATATTCCATGCCAAATATATCTGACATCACGTACCATAAAATCTTCAACATAAATATTGTACATTCCTGCAAGAAAAAACACCACCATCAGTATCATATTCATCATATTTTTTTCATTATAAATCTTACCCTTCTGTTATCCAATAATAATTTGTTAGCATGTTTTTTTTATTTATTTATTTATTTTTTTTTGAATTAAATAAAATTAATGTTTGAAATTTGTATATGAAAATATATGGGTTAATATTATAATTTACAAATGAAAAATATCATTGATAAACTTACCAGAACTTGATGGTAAAAGATCAGGAAGATATGGTAACTTTTTGATGAGAATAATACTATCGTATATACTTGGCTGTAGCAGAGCTGCAATTGCATTGCTAATTAAAACAGCAATCATAATTGGTACAATGTGTGTTATTTGTCCAGTCATTTCAAATATAATAACACTGACTGATATTGTGTGTGTTACACCAGCTGAAAATGCAGCAGCTCCAACAGTTGCATATCCACCTTTGACAAAATAAAAATGTTAAATAAAATAAACTCAAAATAGATAAATGATAGATAAGTTAAATAACTTGCCAGGTGTAATTGGTGTTATAACACCTCCATATCTAACACCATTTGGAAATGATAATGCCATTGATTCACCAACAGCTCTACCAAGTGCAGCACCAATTTTAAATACTGGTATAAATATACCAGATGGTACTGGAACAGTTGAGGATATTATTGAAAATATAAATGTAAATAATACGTAGCCAAATAAACCAATAAATACATCATTATATGGTGTTGACCAATGTTTAACAATATTAATTTCTTCAGCATTAAGATGTTGTTTTGTCCATGTAAAATTTGTAAATAAACCATAAACTTGATCATGTGTATTTAATTCACCAGCCATAAATTGTCCAAGTCCCATTGGAAATGATACTGATGCAACAATTAATGATACAATTCCGGGATATAAAAATCTATTTTTTTGTAAAAATGCATTCATACTTTTATTTTTTCTCATAAATATAACATACTGACGATGTAGCCAAACATAAAATGCACCACCAAGACCACTACCAACACCAATTAATGCAAATACAAATAATTCTTGTGGATCAAATGGAAAATCCATTGTAAAATTTGTAGCAAACATTGCTGTTATTGTTTCTTCACGTTGAAACCATATTGCTAATAAACGAAACATTGTTGCACCACATACTGCTGTAAAAAAACCACGCCAATAATTTCTAACAGCAAAATAAACAGTTGTAACTTCAATACTAAATAATACACCACCAATTGGTGCTGCAAAACATGATGCAACACCAACAGCAGCAGCAGCAGCTAACATTTCACAATTACGTGATTCATTTTCATATATTCCTTGAAATGATGTTACAAGTTTTGATAATAATGTTGCAACAATACTTGCAATATGAACAAATGGACCTTCTTTACCAAGTGGTAAACCAGATCCTAATGTTGCTGTTAAACCAATTATTTTTGCAACAAGTGTACGAAATGTTAGATATTCTTTTAGGGCAACACCACGTAAAATTGTTTTCATTTCTGGTATACCAGAGCCAATACTTTGTGGTGCAACAATATGAACAAAACCAGCACTGAATAATATCAAAATTACTGGTAATGAAACCCATGCTAAATATTGCAAAGCTGGATGTGATGTCAAGTCTTGATAAAGCCATATTCTTGCTGAAATAAATAATAATATTGAAATGACAATTTTTCAATGATTAAATTATCAAATAATTCAGCTATATTTTACCATTATTGCACATTGAAATCCCACGATCCATCGCATAACTTAGAAGTGCCATTATGACACCAAGTAAAGCTAAAAAAACCCAGTCTTCACCGAGTCTTGCACCAGTATGTTTCCATGTAAAAGCAACAAGACCAACAATTTTTCTACACAATGGTCCTCTTCGTGATTTTCTCAACTCTTCAGCTCGTAATTTATCCAATTTTCTTCGTGTTTTTTCACTTGATCGTAATCTACGAGCTTCTTCTTTAGCAAATTCACCAAGGTCTTTTGTATAACGACCATACATCTGGCAAAAAAAAAACCATTAAAATAATATTTATAATTATTTTTAATAACTAAAAATATATATCAAAGTTAAAATTATCATAATAATCATCAAAGTAAACTCAATGAATTTTTTAGATTATTTTTAAAATATTTTTCACTCACAAGATATTCATCGTTACAGACGAAATAATTTCTATTCAACAGAGTAGCTGGCATATGAATCGATTATAAATTCGATATAAAAATATATTATTTATTAAAATACTTTTTTTATTGTCACAATAATTATCTAGCATTTTATTTATGAAAAAAAAATACTTTTTTTATGTAATGAACAATCACAAGTGAGCATTGTCAAACAACTGATGATTATTTATTTTTTATTTGTAAAACTACTTTATAAATTTTATTGTAAAATTTTGGCAAAGACACGTATAATATTAAATTATTATTTTTAGATACAAGCTATTTAATTTTTTCAATTGTAATTGTTTTATTTTCACAAATATTTGATGACAATTTTTAGCTATAAACACTAAATTTATTTAAATGTAATAAAAACATTTGAAAAAAAAACATTAAAAAATATATTTTTTTAATAATTAATTATTAATTTTTTATTGATTATTAATTGCAGCAATTAATAGTTAATTAATTTCAATTGACAATACATTGTGATGAACAACAACAATTGACTGTTACTTGAAAAAAAAAATTAGATTTTCAGTATGTTGGCTTTTTGGCAACGAATCAGTCCTTGTTATCTACGTATTGCTTGTCTCGCCAACCAAAAATATAAATAGTTTCATTTATAAATTATATTTTCATCTAATTAATATTCAATTTATCATCAATCTCATTGAAAATCATTCAAAAAAAAAAATACATAGAACAATGGAATTGCCATTAAAATACTCGAAATTAATTGTATTTTTTGATTGTTTTGATGAATTTTCATTAAATAATAGAGGCAAATTGAATTAGTATAGTCGAATAAATTTTTTGTCTAACGAATGGTGGTCATTGCCATTTGCAAGTGAAACATTGGGGAACTGACGTCAATAATGACCACGTCCCACTGGGCAATAAGCCTCTAATCCAATTTATTTTAAAAAAACCATAATTAAATGTTTTAAATTCCATCTGAAAATATTTATTATAAAAAAAAAAACAAAACAAAAAAATAATAATTAAAAGTAATTTATTTTTTTTTTTTTTCTTTATTTTTCTCATTCATCTTTTTTTAAAAATATTCCAACACGAATGAGATGATTTTTTTCTTTTAATTTATTCATTTTTTACATAAAATAATTGTCTGTTGTTTATTTTAATTGATACAACTGTTATTCATTCAGAAATAGACAAAATAATAATAAAAAAAAATTAAAATGAATAGCAAAATTTGAATCAATATTCAATGATATTTTCCACTATGAAAAATCAACATATTTATGTGATTTTTTTTTTGTTTTAAATGTCAATTGTTTGATGCATCATTGTAAAATATTTTCAAGGTCAACATAAAGCCATTCACTGGTATTATCCGGTGGATAAGCTTGTCGTGTGATAGTCAAGGTCTCCAAACCCACGCGCTTCTATGATCTTTTTTTTTTCGTTTCAAATAGATTTATTCAATTTTTTTTCATGATAATTACCTGGATTTTTTTCTCAATTATTGTTGATTATTAAATTGAAGAAAAAAACAAGTTAATTATTTACTTTTTTAATGGTAAAATCATGCAGTATTAAGTGCAGCATAAAATCACAGCGACAAATAATTTTTGGCATTATGACAAATAGTATAATAAACTTCGACATATTATATATAATTTTTGTCTGGCATTGTTGTATTTTGTAATGTTATTTGTTCATTTTAAAACAAGCATTCATGCAATTTTAAATTGGCATTTTCTTACGATTGTATTTATGTAGTCAAAAGGATCAAATTCCGGTTGCTCATCGTCCCTTGGTGGTGGACAAGGATAAAATACTTGTGAAGGTCTAACAAAATCGATTTAAATAAATAAAAAAAACTAAATTATTTATCAAAAAAATAAAATTTTTAGGGCTGTTGATTGTTTTTTCAATACCTTCGTTGACGATTTCCAGGTTTTTTCTTTAAATTAGACATGAGCTTTGTAAAATCTTCCCATTCTTTGTCAACATCCTCTTCACTACCCTCTGGATAATTTTGAAGATAATGATGATGTTCTTTTTTTCCTGCTTGATTACTTGTCATTTTTGCATAAATTAATTTTTTTCACTATCAATTATACAAACTGCTTGAGTATTTAATCAAAATTTCAATTAATAAATGATAATTTGTTGATGTTTATTGATAATAATTCAAATAACACTTGATTTTTGAATGGTATGTTCCAAGTGAATCACACAATACTGAGCCCGTGCTACTAAAGTCAACTTGAATTTATAAATTATCTAGTGACATCAATGTTACTCCATAACTATCACAATTTAAACATCAAGTAGCGACAATATTTAACTCAAATATACCTATTAATTCAAAATATTTAGCTGCATAATAACAAACATTTTGATAAAACATTTTATCAATTTTTTATCATCTTTATTACATCATAAGTTGATAAAAAATCAAATAAACATATAATTATTTTGATTTAAAAAAATATTTACTTCCTGATAAATTAATTTTATTGTTATGATTATTTTCAATTAAATATTTATTTATAATTTAATGATATATATTAAATATGATGGATATTTTATATCATTTAATTTGTTAAAATAAATATTTATTTAGTTGATTAATGTGTAGGTTTCATTGAGACAGTACAAATGTTTGTGATATAATGGGTTACTTCCCTTTGTAGACAGTGTAGTTTGTATAATATTAAATGAACAAAAACATCAGTCACATACAGAATAGGAAGCTGACTTCAAAGTCACGAGTTTAGTTATCATATTGGTCAAAATGACCTCCTCGACCACTTGACACGTCTCTTTTTATTTTTTATTTTTTCACACATGAATTATTTATTTGTCTTTATCTTAAATATCGTCTTTTTTTTCATCACCTACCTCATCATCATCAACAACATCATCAACAACATCAACATGGTCATCATGATGTCCATGAAAATTTAGACAAAACATTTTACACCTTACTGGTTGTATCAGCTTGTGATTAAAACTTTAACTGAGTTTTATATGATTTTTTATTTAAATTTCATCTTGGTGAAGATTTTTTTATTTATATTTTATCATTTTTCAAAAGATTTGCCGCTACAAAACATTACACCGACTAGAATAAATCAAATTTTCAGTAAATATAATGTGACTTTGTTAAATTAAATTCAAAAAAAAATTTAAATATTTATTTTAATTTATAATAAAATTATCTAATAAAATATATAGATAAAAATTAATTTAAATTATATTTAATTTTTCCTTCAAATAAATCAAGTACTCTGACCCCCATTGATACACATAAATTAAATTTAAACCCATCAAAGAGTCAATTTTATTCCACAAGTAAAACTCGGTTGCCTGATAAAATATATAAATAAATAATAAAAATAATAAAGAGATTGTTTTATATATTATTTCTTTATCAAGCTGCAAATTAAAATTATAAAAATAAATAAAAAATTAGAGGAGAGAAAGAACTGAAGGCTAAATGATGATAACTCTTTGACCAGTGTATTTGTCACGTTTTTACAAGGCTAAATGTCATCCACCCTCTATCACCCACTTGTTTACCATTACATTATCAATGACCAAACAAAAAAAAAATATATGAAATTCTTAAAAGTATTATTTAAATATTTGTCTTTGAGATTGAAAAATAATTAAATCATAAGCGAAAAAAAAAAAAATCAAGGCTAAATGGATTACTGCATTTTTAAATACCACAAAATCATCGTCATCATCATCATCATCAATAAAAAAAAATCATTGACGTGTTGAAATTTATCAATCATATCGAGCTAATCAATTGGAAAATATATTTTTTTCTTCAAATTTAATTGATCAATAATTTATTGTTCATTCAATTGTTAAATTAAGAAGAAATATTACAAAAAAAAAAACAAATTAGATTGTAAAATAACAAGTTTAAATTTTGTTCAATTGAAGTTTCATGACACCAAGTGTTTCTGCCAATTCATTACAAGCTTTAATTTGATTTTCATGATATGTAATACCTCCAACTTGATCAACATGTTTGATTGATGCATTTTCTGGATCACCAGCAACCATAACATGGTCATTTGAATTTGTTGGCATTTGTCGAAGTTGATTTAAAAGCATATCCATTCTATCATGTGAACCAGGACAAAATACATTTGGATTTATTGCAATAAAACAATGACCAAGATCAGCAACACCTTGTGAAGCTTTCCAATTACGTATATTTGGTCCAAATTTACTGCCACTAAGTATACCACATAAAATTTCAATCATAACAGCAAGGCCATAACCTTTGTAGCCAGAATTATTTTCAATACCACCAAGTGGAAGTAATCTAGCACTTTCTAATGCTTCATTTGCATCATTTGTTATTTTACCAGAGTTATCAAGTGCCCAACCATCTGGTATTGTTTCATTTTTTCTTGATGCTATTTCAATTTTTCCCAAGGCAACAGCTGTTGTTGCCATGTCCAATACAAATTCATCATTATTACTTTTCATTGCAATTGATAATGGATTTGTACCAAGTGCTGATTCACAACTTCTTGTTGGTACTTGTAGGGGACTTGTGTTTGTACAACTTAATCCAATTAGACCCTCATTTGCTGCCATTAAAGTGTAATAACCACATATACCATAATGATTTGATCCACGTGTTGATACCATTCCAATGCCAAATTTTTTAGCTTTATTTATTGCCAATTCCATTGAGTATTTACCAACAACTTGGCCTAAACCATTTTGTCCATCAACCAATGCAATTGCCTGTTAAATTTAAACAAATAATAAACACTTTTTAATCAAGTTAATTTGCCTGTTTTATTATTAATTTATGATTCTTATCAGCACAAATATTTTTAATAATTACATTCAAGGTTTTTTCTGTGTGTTGACTGATGATAAATTTAATCATTTAAAAGATAATAAAATCATACAAAACCTGATAGTCATTGATGATTTTTGGTCTAGCAATTGGATCTGTTAATTTTTTTTGTATGTCTGTAACATACATTGGCACTCTGTTCATTCCATGACTAAAATGTCCACGATAATCAGCAGTCATTAAATGATCAGCAACAATTATTGAATCATCACTATTTGCACCAGCTTTTATCATACAATCTTTGATAAATCTAACAACTTCTTCTTTTTTAACAATCATATTTTTAGCAGCACAACTTGTTGACATATTTAAAATGTTTGATGTTGCTCCACTTGTTGCAAGTAAAATACTGTTTTTATTTTTAATTAAAAACATATTTATCTGATAAATTTATTAACAATAATGTATATTTTTTGATTAATTTTATCTATTTATTTGTTAATTAAAAAATGATAAAATTTATCATCAATAAATTATGTAACAACAGTGTTTAAACTCTTTTTTTTTTAAATATAATTTGGGGTCAATAGAAAATTAGAAATACAAAATAAATAACACCCAATTTTTCTGTGTTGATGTGACTGTGTTTGACACTATTTTTCTAACTCAATTATAATAGAAAAATTTAGTTATAAATAGTAAATATAAAGAAGTCTATTGAAGTTTGTTGGAGCCACTTGTTCGAGTCATAGTTTGATCTGCTTTGGCCTCTTTTTTATAAGACAATTTGAAATTTTCGTTGAAAAAACACACAAAACAACACTGTACTACACGTAAATTAAATAACCGCCAATTTTAAATGACTATTATTGTTATTTAATTGAAAAAAACAATCAATCGAAATATATTTTCACAAAAAAAAAGTCACAAAAAAATAATCCAACAATGTCGTTTTTGACTATTTTTAAAAAATTATTTGAATAAATTTCCGTTGGAAAATAATGAGAAAAAATAATCATTAAATTATTGACATTATAGAAAATAGTGTTATAAATAATTATTTATTTATATTTTTTATTTAATTATGAGTGATAGTCAAAGAGACAGATTTAGCAAAATCACAATGTGTAAATTGTTTTGAAATACACACGTATTGCTAACACATGATAAAAAAAATATGACGTCAGTTAAAAGTGCATATATAAAATTAAAAAACGAGTATATAAAAGTGTTATATATTTTTTTTATATGTATAAACAATTTGTATACTTGTGATATTTATTTAAAAAAATTTTATTAACAAGATAAAGTTGTATTTTTTCTCAATATAATTGTCTTTATTTTCACTTTAATTTCGAGTTGAGACACTGATAAGCACCAAAGTAAATCATTTACCTTTTTTTTTCATGATTAATAAACACCTGCTGATTTCAGGTTGATAATTATGCATATGTTGATATGTAAAATTGTGCAATGATTTTTTTTTTTAAAAGAAAAACTTGATTTTAATTTCAAGTCACGAGTTTTGTTGAATTATTGAATATTTTTTCTATTAAATTTTTGTCATTCAAATTGACATTGTTAAGCTGTTATTGTAGTGGATTTTTTTAGTAATTTAAATTTTCTTTTCATTGAGTTTAATTTGATGTTAATTAATTAGTAATTTATTGCTACTTACCAGTGTGTTTTGATAGCCTAATCCATAAGCTTGTGGATCATCAAGCGAAAGTTCTTTGCCTTCCATTTTTGACAACTTCATTTTTAAATAATATATTTGTCAAAAAAAATATATGTAACTGTTACTATTTTAAATATAGGCTTTTTAAATATTCATAATTTATTTATAAACAGGAAAATTATTATATTTGTGACACCAATTTCACATTCACGAAACAGTCATCTGACTGAATTACAAAATTCTTATCGGTTTCT
The DNA here is from genome assembly GCA_030523065.1 of Aphidius colemani. Classification (NCBI taxonomy): domain Eukaryota; kingdom Metazoa; phylum Arthropoda; class Insecta; order Hymenoptera; family Braconidae; genus Aphidius; species Aphidius colemani. Next base: position 14,416 of record JAPYYR010000935.1, on the reverse strand, counting down.
TGTGCCAACTTTTTTTTATTTATTTATTATTATTTTTTACCGGTTTTTTTTTTCTCTTATCCAAGCCTTGAATGAGTTTTTCGTGATGATTTATAATCCATCAAATTATTCACTTGAATTTAAAAGTACATATCAACAATCAACACTTATTTTTTTTTTCTCAGCAAAATAAAATTAAAAAAAAAACAAAAAAAATCAAATTTTAATTTAAATTTTAAATAAAATTAATAATACACTTTTTATTTATTTAAAAATTAATTTTTTTTATGTTAATTTAAATATTAGTTTATAAAAAAATTAATTATTTTATCATAAAATAATAATAAAGTGTAAAAAAAGAAAAAAAAGAAAAAAAAAAAAAATGTTATCTGAACTTTGTACCGGTTTATTTTCCTTGAATGTTTTTTTTTTTTTTAAATTTTTTCTTTGAAACAATTATGAATATTGAATTTTAAAAATTGCAAATTCTATTTATATTTATTGTGAATTTATAAAATTAATTTTAATTATTTTATTAAGTTATTCCGAAGACGCACAGAGGCGTCGAGACGCGTGACGACGTCTGTTCGACGAGACAGTCGTGACTCGACTGTTCGATAAATGTATAAACTACACTCTGTGATTTGTTCATTTACAATAATATCATAAATATAAGCAAATAAAATATACAATATTAGCAAACAACCATAAAATTTCACATATTTCTTATTGTTTCGTCAAAACATTTACTGAGAATAAATTCATCATGTGCAATTACAAACATCTAGCTGATGCTAAGATTTTCCTCATTGAGGGAGAATAATCAATGCTGATAATGACAATTTTAATACAAAGAAATAATTTATCATTATTTTGTTGTTATTATTTTCAAGATAATATTGTTATTCAATTGTTTTCATTACTCTTCAACCGATTGCAGTTAATCTATCATGTTTAAATCATCAACTAGACAAATAATTTAAATATTTTTTTTTTTATTCATTAAAACAACTAAGTATATTTACATGCAGATTTTGTTTATAAATTAAATAACCCAGTTTATTCCCCAAAAAAAATAACACTTTTAATTAATTTATAAAATTATTATTATTATTATTTAAAAATACAATAAATTTTTGTATTTTTGGGATATAAATTGTGCAAATATTTATACTATCTATTTTTTTTTAATAAATAAATTAATATTTTTGATCCTTTTTCAACCTTTAAGTTATAAAATTTAATTGTTCTTTTGTTTTTATTTAAGAAAAAACTGTATTTAAAAGATGTGCGTTTAATTGACAGGATTATTTTAAAATTAATCTGATTTTTTTGGAAGAAATTATAATAGAATTGATAAAATTAATGTGACGTTAATTACAGTTTTTTTTTTAATTTTTTTATTTTACCCAGAATGATGGTACACGTTGGAATGTGAAGTTCTGGGTCCATCAAATTATTGTCTGTAGAAAATTACTTGTTTCCAGATGATGCTGGATCGCTGCTAGGCCATAATGAAGCTGTTGAAATTAAAATAAAATAAATAAAAAATTGGATAATGTTAAAGAGAAATTTTTGTCAACAAATTATTAAAAAATAGATTGACAAATTGTTGGTTCTTAAAATATAATAATCAAAGATCAAACTTACAGATAAGTATGATGAGTATGACTAAACCAATGATGCCCATGATAATCATCATTTTAAGATTTTTCCACCACATTTTTCTCTTTAATTTACCAGCTTGTTGTTCAAATTGTGCAGCACCTTGTTGAAGTGCATCAGCACGATTATCTAGCTCTGATAATTTTTGATCTCTTTCAAGTACTTTTTCAACATTAACTTTCATAATACCAACAACTTCATCAACTTGTGCTTGTGTTTGTTGTAATTTTTTAGTTGATACTGCTTGTTGTGGTGTTCTTGGACCACCCAAATCACCATCTCTTGAATATCCACCACTGTCCATGATTCTGCAATTAAATATACAACAAATTAACAACTATTATTATCTCTTTTTTAATATTGTAGGATTATTTTTAAATATAAATAAACGTCAAATGTACACGCCCATAACCTCAAAATAATTTAATAATATTTTCAATAATTTCATCAACAAATGACGATTAAAATTTAAAAAAAAATTAAAATAATTATATTGTAATCTTCAATTAATCATTGTCAATAATTAAATATTTAATTATAATAATTTTTCAATGTTTTTGACACTTGTCAAAAAAATTTGACACTCTATATTCAAAATTTAAAAAAATTTATTGCCTTTTTTACTCTTTTATTTTTTAATAATTAAACAAAACAAAATACTGTCTTATTTTTTACTTACTTGATGAATTTTTATAGTTAATAATATAAATAAATTAAATTTTTTATTTATAATTGCAACACAAATAAACAATAATGAAGAGAAAAATAAAAAATTGACACGTCTTGTAAGTTTAGTGCGTGCAACAGTTTTTTTCAAAATGGCTAACAAATTAATGACGTCATTGTAATTTATAAATAAAAAAAAATAAAAATAAAGTCTCAGGTTTGTTATCAGCTTTTTGACTCATACCTTGGCTATTTTATTTTTTCCATCATATGTCATCAGGTCATTTTTATATACTTTTATCAATGTTAAGATAAAATAGTCAGCTCATTTTTAATGAGAATAAAATAACAAAATCATTGTAAATATTTGTCATTAAAAATATGTACTTAAAATTATTTTAAAAATAATATTATTGTTGTAAATTTCAATGGGTAGCTTTCAACTAATTAAATAATAATAATTATGAATAAATTTTATTCATTAAAAGAATTTTATTTAACTCATTTTCAGTAAAACAGACGTTTTATTTCAACTAAATTAAATTAATAATTATTAGTCAATTTTAATTTTAAAATAACAATAAATAATTTTTTAATATTTATAATTTCATCAAATGATAGCTTAATAAACAATAATTAATTAACAAATGAAATTTTTAATTAAAAATAAAGAAAATTACATAATTTTTTTTTGTAACTGGAAAAGAAAAAACTCACCCTTTTTGTACTCCATTTTGAAAATTGTAAAAAAATGATTAAATTAATAAAAAATAAATAAATAAAGTTTCTTTATTTGTCAATTATTAATTGGTTTAATTAATAATTAAATAATTCAATGAAATTTTAATTTATTTATCAAGATAATTCATTTCAAGATAAAAATAGCTTAAATTTTATGATTTTGATGATTTTTTTTTGATGTTGCAGATATAAAATGTACTGAAACAACAGCCAAGTATTCATTTAAGGGGTGAATTTTATCATAATCCAGGGGTATATCATCAGAAGGGATGAAAAATACAAGTTATTGACTAATTTTTTTGCGCAAACTCTGTGAACTGCGCAAAGTAGATCATCACCCACGTCGATTGGGTAGGTGAAATAATTATTTTTTCACAGTCGATCCATCGAGCTTCAACAATTCCTCTGGTAAAAATTTTTAATTACAAAAAATAATATTAAAAATTTCTTTTAATAAATCATAAATAATCAGTCAATTAAAATTAAATATTAAAAATTAATTTATAAAAATAATAAAAATTTAGTAAATAATTTTCAATTTAATTGAAAAGAAAATTTAAAAAACACAAGGATTTTTCTCTAGTGTAATTTATTATATTTAATAAAAAAAAATTTATTAATCGATTCATCGAATTTTACGATTGTTATAAATTATCGAGACTAACTTATTAAAAAAAAAAAAATTATCAATAACCAGGAGAGACAATTCAGCCAGTGATACTTAATTTCTGTTTAGAAAATATCCACGAAATAAGGGTGGAAGGATCAGGCATCCTGAGCCAAAAAAAAACCCCATTATCACTTAAAATTAATTCATCATAACGACATGTAAGTAAACCAACAAATAATAATTCTTTTTAATTAAAAAAATTATTTAATTTACATAATTTACCAACAATTGAGTGCTCATTTTATCAGACAAAAAAAAAATACATTAAATTAGTTTTTTTGCTTTAAAAAATCATTCAGTGAACAATAAATTTTATTGAATTTTCATTTGATTAAATATTAATGACTAGATCCTCAGTTGCACTCTTGTAGATGAATGAAAAATAAAAAAGAAAAAATGGCTTCTAAGTCAACCCTTCGCATTGCCATCAAAAAAAAAAAAAAAAATCAACAAAAATAGTTGAAATTATTTCGATAATTTCAGAGGATTTTTGAATTTATTTTTAATTTTTTTTGTAGTTTTTTTTTTTTGTCAATGAAGGGAAATGGTGTTATTCAAAGACGCAGTATATCGATTCATTGATGCACCTACTTTTAAACGAATGACGAAATAAAACTCCCACAAAAAAAAAACCTACAAAATTAAAAGAAAAAAAATCATAAAATTAAAGGCTTTATTTGCTTAGTTGAATTTTTTTTTTTTCATTTAAATAATTTATTATAAATAATTGACTGGTAAAGTTTGAGATGCTTGAAATAATAATGTCATTGATTTTGCCAAAAGTGACGACAATGTAAAGTAGCAAAAGAAAAAAATAGCTAAACTTGTAGGAAAGAAAAAAAAATGTATTTATTTTTTAAAAACATTTTTATTTTACGAACCACCCTGATCAATATTTCAGTTCGATTATTTCATTGCGCAACATTAAAAATAATAAAAAAATATTTCATTAAAATTAATTATTAATTATTTCAACGAAAAATATTGTTAATATTTTATTTTAATTTTTTAATGTTATTTGAGTTACATGACGTTTGACCTTTTGGGTGATTGACAACCCATGCATGTTTGACCTTCATTAATTTCAATTAATATTTATTTAAAAAATATACTTTAATTGTTTATAATAATTATTAAATAACCACATTATTGCTGGCTAATAATTATCATAACTTTCCTTTATTTTATTGTCAAAAAAAAAATAAACAAATAAACAAATTTGTTGATTTTATTTGCTGATTTTTCTCTAATATTTTTGTAGGTAAAATTTAATTGTTAATGAATAATAACATATGGATTTTTATGATTTAAAATTAGGGCCTCTGAAGGTGGTTTAGCACCAGATGCCGGTGGTGCTGGTGATGGTATTGTTGGGGGTCCTAGGACACCTCAACAAATTGCTTCACAAAAAAGACTGCAACAGACGCAGGCGCAAGTTGATGAGGTTGTCGACATTATGAAAACTAATGTCGAAAAAGTACTTGAACGTGATCAAAAATTATCGGAACTTGATGATCGAGCTGGTAAATATAATTATAAATAATTTTATTCAATTTAACACATCATAACAAGTTTTAAATTTGTCATTTACATCAGTCAAACAAATTACAGTCTGATGATTAATGTAATTAAAAAATTTATTAATTACAGATGCACTTCAGCAAGGAGCATCACAATTTGAACAACAAGCTGGGAAATTAAAAAGGAAATTTTGGCTACAAAATTTAAAGGTATTTTAACATTTTTTTTCAATTGTTTGCTGCATTTCTAATTGAATATTTTATTAATTATTTTAATTTCCAGATGATGATTATTATGGGTGTCATTGGGCTCATTATACTAGCCATCATTGTCGGTAAGTAAAAGCATTTATTTAAATAAATTTTAACACTTATAATTCAGTACATAAATGTACACTCAGGTTTCATCAAATAAATTTCGATATTAAATTATATCGATGAAAGAAATTTCTACATAAAAATTCATAACGTTAAAAATCCACAATAAATTGTCAATTACACTTGAAGAAAAATTGAAGCAAAAAATAGCTAATATTAATAAAAAATCAATTTTAAATATAAAAAGTTATTATTAACTTTTAAAAAATATTTTTTTTTCACCTATAGGGAACTTCATATAGACGCACTGAAAGATGGAAGACTTTTGTGCGTATAAGTCAGGTAGAATAACGTTAAAAAAAAAGTTTAAAAAAGTTGTTTAATTGTATTTTCAAAATTAATACACAATAATACTGACATTTAAACACTAATAAACATCAACATAAATACATTAGCCAATGAAAAATGATAATTTTTAAAAGTTAAAAATATAAAACAACATAAAAAACATACATAAACAAAATACAACGGGATAATTATATTGCGTTGTGCTATTGTCGTAGGAAAGTGTTTTGAAAAACCCTAAAAATCCGGATGTATATATTGTCTATCGTTTTTTTTTTGCCTATCTATCATTGTCGTCCTTAAATTTCTATTAAATGTGACGTTGAATTGACAAAAAAAATTAATCTAAATGAACAATCTAGGGGTTGCTGTAACTGTCTGTTTGCTGGTGTATATATTTTGTTTTTTTTTCGACAGTTTATAAGATGAACTAATCAACTAAAATCAATTCTTAAAATTGACATAATCGTACCTGTAAATTATGTAATTGTTATGTGTCTGTCTGTCTATTTTTTTTTTTTTTTTTTAAGTGTCGTAGGTAGTTTCATTTATGAAGCTGATCCCAGGCAATTAAGGAACATTTTCATTCATTAATTTTTCATCAATTAAAAATTTAATTTACAATATGTTTTACAATATTTACACAATTTTTTTATGATAAACAAGAAGAACGAGGGTAAGATGAATTCGTCACTGCACCTAGTTTAATATCTTCACAATAATTATTGTCATGAAAAATTAAAAAAAAATAAATTAAAATAATTTTTTACTTAAATTTTTTTATTTTGTAGAAAATATAAATTATTTATTGACAAAAAATACATATAATTAGCATGAATATTATATTTAATAAATAATTTAATATTAAATTGTTTTTTTTTTTATAATAAAAAAATTAATTTACACTTTTATAAAAAAATTTTTTAAATTCATAAAATTAACGAAACACTTTCATTCAAATCTGGGACGGTTTTCATTTTATTTTTTTTATTTTAATATTTTTTCTATGCATGAAAATATTTGACAGTAATATAAACTAAATTCACGTAATTTTTATTATTTTTTTTTGGGTTTTTATATTTTTTTATTTTAAGGGATGTTACAGGGTAATGCGTAGATGAATTCTGCGCATATCGAGTGACCTATTTTTTGTCTAGTTTGCTGATAACCCAGTTGCATGTGATTGGTCTTAAAATTATTATTATTGAACTGCTTCAATGTGTTAATAAATGCATGATATAAATTATAAAAACAAACTAAAAATAATACTTATAAATAATTTTAAAAAAATACAATTTTAACATATTAAAAATCAAATTAATTTTTATCAAAAAAAATGTATTTTTAATTATTTATTTGACTTTATTTCGATTGATTGAGACGATATTTTAATTGTTGCATGTAAAATTAATTAAAATATATTTTTTGCATGATAAAAATATTTGTTTTTCATTGATTACGTATATATTTATTGAATATACATTTGAAAAACAAATTGTATTATCATTACATATATTTCATTTAATTATTTTCAGCACAATTCAACGGTGGACAGGAGCCGCCAAACTAAATTTCGTTAAAACAATAATTTACCAAATGAAAATCACAATAAAATGAATATTAAATTAACGAGATAATATTTAACGATATGTCAGCTGTTCTTTTCAAAATTTATCAACAAAAATAATGAAAAAATTAAGAAATCAATTTGAAGTTAATTTCGATCAATAATCTTAGTTGAAAATTATTAAAAAAAAAATTATTTTTTGAGCTATAAAATGCGGAAAATTAAAAAAATTAAATAAAAAATTTTACAATTCAAATGAGATAATTTAATTAACAATAATAATTGTCGTTTAATCGTCAAAAATTTATCAATGTAATTCTCTAAAATCATTTTCTTAATTAAATGGTTAAAAAAAATTACTAAAAATAACAGTAAATTGATGAAGAAAAAAATATTTAACAATTTTTTTTTTAATAAATATTAATACATCTGTCCGTTAATTGTTAGTTAAAAAAAACAACTGAAATAATTATTTAAATAATGAGTAATACAGCTTTTTAAAAAAAGAAAAAAAATATGTGTAAATAATCGTAATAACAATTGACATTTTATTTTTAAAAAAAATTGAACAACAAATTCTTTTTAAAAGCCATTTTAATAAACACATATCCACAACGCACATTTTTTTTAAAAATATTATTTTTTAAATAAAATAATAAAAGAGAAAAATTAAATAATTAACATCAATTTATTGAATTTCGGGTTGATAAATGAGCTAAAAAAATGAGAATAGAAAATTTTTTTGTTTCGCCCGCTGTGTGTCTTCATAATACTCAAATAGAAAAAATTATTTAAAAAAAAAAAATCTATCCACGCGTTTTCGTGATGTAAATAACATTATCTCCTCGTTCATAAAAAAAAAAAAGTAAATAAATAAATTTTATTGAATAAATTTTAAACGTGTTCCTAGTTTTAGGTATAAAAACAAAATGAAATTAATAATATTGATATATAAATAAATAAAAATCTTTGATAAATGTTAATAAATATTTATGATTAAATTGTGTCTAATAAATAAACCGCAAACATATTAAACATCGCGGATAAATTGTTTAGTTAATTTAAAAAATAATAATAAATAAATAATGAAATTTAAAAAAATTGCTTGAAATAATTAATAGGAATAATTAAAATATTTAAAAAAAAAATATCTACCGATGTTATAAAATATTACCAATGTTAATGAACAATTATTAATGGTAATTAATTAATAATTATTTAAAAAACAAAGAGAAAAACATACACACACTCACACATCAATGATAATAAATAAAAAAGAAAAAAAAAAAATAGAAAATTGTCTAGAGTTTTTTGAGGATTTTTAAAGAAAATATACGAAAATAATTTGGTTTAATAATTTGGATTGATGACAATGGATACTGGATTAGGTTAATTAAAATATTTTAAAAATTTTTTATAAATCAAGGTAAGAAATTTAATCAAAAAGCATGATAAAATTTTTAATAAAATTTCTAAAATTTACTTACTATTTTTGCATGATAAATCAATAAATTTTTCACAGCCAATTTTCACATTATTTTTATAAACATCACTGCAATGAATATTTAAAATTTTTATATTAAAATTTCAACGAATTCATCTCGTCCTGTAAATGAGTTTTACAATTTTTATTTAATTTTTATTTTATAGAATTGTATGGCTGCAATTTTCATCTTGTTAATCAAAAGAAAAATAAAGAAAAAAAAATTATTTTCATTTAATATTTGATTATTTTGACAGACACATAACAAAAAAAAAAAATATAAAAATTAATAAATAAAACAACATTCTTATTTCAATTTTATTTCTAATTATTTTTTACAACTAATTTATCAAACAAAAAGTAAAACAAATTTATTTTCTGTAAATAAAATTCAGAAAAATGAAAATTTCTAAATCACATTTAATTATTTATTTAAAAATAATAATTTTTTTTTATTGTTTAATTATTACAGGTAAATTTATGCCAGATAATCCACCTCCTCAAGGACCATACATGTATGGTCCACCACAAGGAATGATGATACCTCAACAACCAGCACCAGCAGCACCACCAGCTGGAAGTGCTCAACAAACAGCACCAGCAGCATTTGTTGGCTCAATAAATCAAGGAATTTTACGCAGTGTTATGTAAAATGAATGAAAAATATGAAAATTAAATTTTCAATAATTAAAAAACACACAAAAAAAAATATCATCATCTTTTGCCTTGTTTGATAAATAAAAATTAAAAGTAAAAAGATAAAATTGATAATTATAAATGCAACAAATGAAAAATCAAGGAAAAAGAATAAACAATTAAAAATTAACACAAAAAAATTAACAACAAAAACAAAATTTATTTATTAAAAATTAAAATTAATAAATTTAAATTTTCGTTGAATTTTAAAAACAGAAATATGATAATTATATATTTAAAAATCATAATTATTATGATAATGTAAATGATGCATATGTAAATTAGATAATTATATTGTGTGCTCAGTACCCGATCAATAATGCACTTGTTTAATGCCCGTTAGAAAAATTATTAATTAATTTAAATATAAAAAAAACAATTATTTAAAGAAATAAATATGTATGGTAATGAAATAAAAGCATTCTACTAATCTGTGCTAATAAAATTAAATATACAATATCATTATATAAAAATTTAAAAAAAATACAATTGATAATTCGTGTTGTAAATAAATAATTTAAATATTATTATCTCAATGATGAAATTTAAAATTTTTTGAATGATGAAAAGTATTAAATAATTGAAACTGAAAAGTTAATATTAAATGTGTTTTATTATCATCAATAAATTATTCGTACATTTTAACATTGTATTAACAAAATTAATCAATTAATTTATTTTTTTTTTTCATATCTTTCTTGTAAAGATTTCATTGGCTTTCATAAAAATGAATAAATAAAAAAAAATTAAATATTGTGTGAAATTTTCAATTACATGAAATGTAAAAATGAAGTAATTAAAGCAAATACTAAATTTAAAAAAATAATAATAATATTGTCTTGTCTTTAATTGAGTATTGAATTATTTTATTTTAATTGTTTTTTAATTTTTATATTTATTTATAAACATAGAGGAATTTTTTCAAATTTATTATTTTCATTCTCAACGAGACAATGAAAAAAAATTAAATATACGATTCATTTTTTTTCAGCAATAAATAATGATTGGATCATGATGAAATTTTTTTTCGAAATAGTTGGATTATATATCTATTTACCCTAAAAATTTTGGAAATATCTACTGATACGGTTTTTCAGGAGAATTTTTTATAAAAATTGAAAATTCGACAGCAGAGAGACTTCACTTTTCAAATTTACCCGCTTTTGTTTCAAATCAATCATTTTCTACTTTACCAGCATGCCAGTGTTTCTTTTAAAATGGATACCGGAAATAGATGTATGTATTTTCGACTTGCGCATAAATAAATCTAAACATAAAAAAAAAAAAATTGTTCAGTTGGTTTGTCGAGCCACGATCGAATATTTGTGATCGTCTCTGTACATTTGTCCATCATGTTGAGTGCCGTTTCAAAGTGCCTCAGGGTCGTCAAACCTAATATTTTACAAAATGAAGTTGCCAAAGTATCTGGAGCATTGTCCATAAACAGTAAGTCAATTAATTAATTACTTAATAATTATATTGTTTAACTGGAATCCATGTAATCCAACCGGAACTAACCGGGTCCATCACTTCTCCCTCTATCATTTTTCCCAATTTTTTTATTAACAATTATGACATTTTTATCATCAAGCTGAAGCAACTAAACAAATAATTTAACAATCATCACATTCAACATGACATTATAACAATCACAATCGTTTTATTAATATATTTTTTTAACTTTTTATATTTTTTTTTTCATTTTGATGTTATATAAGTTCTAACAAATGGACGTTCCATCATGCGGCAACATGGCGGCCTCTTCGGGTCAATCCCAAAAAGCTTGACATTTTTTTTCTTTTTTTTTTTTTTTTCACATTTTTAAGTTATCTCAACTGTAATTAATTATTAACAATAATTATTAATTGTTATTGTTGATAATTCACTTTTAAAATTTATCAAAACATTGATTTTGATAAAAAATTTTTAGCAGCCATGAATTTATTTTAGCCTAGGATTAATCAATGATTTATCAACTTTTAAAATTCATGAAAATATGTGAATACTGTGCTTGATGATTATGATAATTATGGAGCATCAATGTTGGTCTTTAATTTTTATTGACAATTTGGATTATTTGTTATTTATATATTAATGTGTCAGGGCAAGTTTTTTAATCGAATTATGTAACAGCATTGATGTAGCTTTTCATTACACAACCTGGTCTTAAACATTTAAAAAATCATCATTAATTGCTAATAATATTAATTGTTATTATTCAACTTAAATTGTTTTGTTGTAAAATAATTTAATAACTTAAAAATTGTTTATTTTATTGTTTTTTTTTTTTGTTGTTTTTAGAACGTGAATATGCTGCAGCTAAAGCTCAAGCTAAAGCTGGTACAGCACAAGGACGTGTTGTTGCTGTTATTGGTGCTGTTGTTGATGTACAATTTGATGATGCATTACCACCAATTTTAAATGCTCTTGAAGTACAAAATCGTTCACCAAAACTTATTCTTGAAGTTGCTCAACATCTTGGTGAAAATACTGTTCGTACAATTGCTATGGATGGTACTGAAGGTATTGTACGTGGACAACCAGTATCTGATTCTGGTTTTCCAATAAGAATTCCAGTTGGTGCTGAAACATTAGGACGTATTATTAATGTTATTGGTGAACCAATTGATGAACGTGGTCCAGTTGAAACTGATAAACGTGCACCAATTCATGCTGATGCACCAGAATTTGTTGAAATGTCTGTTGAACAAGAAATTCTTGTAACTGGTATTAAAGTTGTTGATCTTCTAGCTCCATATGCCAAGGGAGGAAAAATTGGTAAGTTTATTGTTTAAATTAAATTAATTTTTTTTTCGTTTTTTTTTTTCATAATAAATTATAATTTATTTATTTTTAATTTTATTTAGGTCTCTTTGGTGGTGCTGGAGTTGGTAAAACTGTATTGATTATGGAACTTATCAATAATATTGCTAAAGCCCATGGTGGTTATTCAGTATTTGCTGGTGTTGGTGAACGTACACGTGAGGGTAATGATCTTTATCATGAGATGATTGAAACTGGTGTTATTTCATTGAAAGATAAATCATCAAAGGTAGCACTTGTATACGGTCAAATGAATGAACCACCTGGTGCACGTGCTCGTGTTGCTTTAACTGGTTTAACTGTTGCTGAATATTTCCGTGATGTTGAAGGACAAGATGTATTGCTCTTTATTGACAATATTTTCAGATTTACCCAAGCTGGTTCAGAGGTATCAGCTTTGTTAGGTCGTATTCCATCAGCTGTAGGTTATCAACCAACATTGGCAACTGACATGGGTACCATGCAGGAAAGAATTACAACAACTAAAAAAGGATCAATTACATCAGTACAAGCTATTTATGTACCAGCTGATGATTTAACTGATCCAGCTCCAGCAACAACATTTGCCCATTTGGATGCAACAACTGTACTTTCACGTGCTATTGCTGAATTGGGTATCTATCCAGCTGTTGATCCACTTGATTCAACATCACGTATTATGGATCCAAATATTATTGGTAAAGATCACTACAAAATTGCTCGTGATGTACAAAAAATTCTTCAAGATTACAAATCACTTCAAGATATTATTGCCATCTTGGGTATGGATGAATTGTCAGAAGAAGATAAAATTACTGTTGCACGTGCAAGAAAAATTCAAAGATTCTTGTCACAGCCATTCCAGGTAACTTTAAATTTACATCAATCAATCAATCAATTAATTATATTTTACATTGACAAATGTTTATATATTTATTCTTTTTATTTTTATCATTAAAAGGTCGCTGAAGTCTTCACTGGTCATCCTGGTAAACTTGTTCCACTTGCTGAAACAGTAAAAGGTTTCCAAAAAATTCTTGCTGGTGAATTAGATCATCTTCCTGAGGTTGCATTCTACATGGTTGGACCAATTGAAGAGGTCGTTGCCAAGGCAGAAACACTCGCTAAATCATAAGTTCATTTTTAAAATACAACAAATCCTCTTGTTTAGAGAATTTTAAATTTTCAAAAAACGTAAAATAACAAAAATTGGTTAATAAAAACAAAATAAACAAATTAAAAATTATAATAATTATAATCACATACATAACCCATCAGTCACCTTGATCTATCAACAAATTTTAAGGTTTTTTTTTTTCGAAATTTGTTGAAAGATTACTTTGACGTTGATCTATTTATGCAGAAAATTCATTAGACATTTTTTTTTTTATTATTCTGCATCGTCAGGGGGAATCGTTAACGTCGTAATGTATTCATGACAATTACGAAATCGTATTGTATATTAGTAGAAAACAAATCGAAAGAAGAAAAGGAAAAAAAATATAAAAATTAAAAAAAAAAAAAGTAAAATTTAGTTGGTTTATTTATTTTAAAATGATCATCATGTGATTCAACGAATTATGAATTATTTAATTTCATTATAAAAAGATAATTACACTTAATTATTGATCAACTAATAATATTTAAATACTTTGCTTCTTTTTATCACCCGAATGAGTAAAGAATCCATCAAGGAATTCAACAATACAAAAATATAAATAATACTATTTAAAATTGAACAAAATAGTTTCTTTTTTTTACTGAAAAAAAGTCATTTTAAAAGTCGATAATTGGCTCAGTGATGTTGTAGTGTTGAATTAGTTTTTCCCATTGTTCATAGTTGATGCTAATCATATTTTGAATGTTGACATTACTTCCTTTACTCTCTGCTGCTTCTTTTTCCCTGGTTGATGTTGGCATAACAAAAAGATCAGCTTCACCCTCAACTGGAATAATAATTTATT
>JAPYYR010000934.1:0-24348 GCA_030523065.1 Aphidius colemani | reverse complement strand
TTAATCAAATAAACTTACTTAAAGAAGGTGCAAGTTGGAGCAGTGCCAGTACAGCTATTGATGCAACAGCATGTGCACCATACGTTGATTTAAAATCAGCAAATGCTAAAAAACATTTCATCAAGTACAACAGTATCCTCCACAAAAAACTACGTATACATATTTTCAAATAGTAAATAAATAATTTATATATAATAATGTTGTTATTTATTTAAAATCTAGATGAAAGCAATGAGTCATTGAGAAACAACGTATTACGTCTTACTGATGATACTATTGAAAATGGTATGCAAGATTTAAGAGAAATCAATAAACAATTAGTCAAAAGTGAATTAACTGTTCAAGAAGCTGCATGTCAATTACGAATTGCATCAGAACGTTGGAAAAGTACATCAAATACTATATTTCAGATAATTGATGCTAATTTTTTTAACACCATCAAAGTTAATCCTCAATTATAAACAAACGAATAAAGAAATTAAAAACTTGTGTTAATGAATTTTTAATTAATCAAATTAACGTCCAAATAATTTTACTAACAAATATATTATTTTTCTTTTCCTATCCAATAATTTATTAAATATATTACAGACAAATTTAACGAATTATTCAAATGACACAATTTAATAGTCGACAAAATTTATCAATTAAAATTAAATGAATCATTTTTATAAAGATCTTACAAAGATATTTATAATTTTGACGGAATAAAATTGAATTTTAAACTTAAACTTTCATTAATTATCAATATTTAAATACTATTATCAAAACCAATGATATTGATTTTCACCAAGAATATATTACTGTACACACATAATATATTTCAACGATTATCTCGACAATATAATTAATTTTTTAAATACAATATCAGTTTTTTATCATTTAATTTTATGTTGTACGAGAGGCTGTTAGCCAATTTTGAATATTAAAAAAAATGTTAGACATTTCATGAATTTTTTGAGCATTTTTTTGTTGTTGTTGATTTTTGTTTTTATCAGTGATGGCAGTTTTTTATTCGATATTACTTTTTATTGACTAACAGCAATAATCGTAGTAAAAACTTAGCTGCTGTTTTATTTATTAACTGTTGTGTTTCAATTAAAAAGAACAAAATAATTTATACATGATCAAATTTATATTCCATAATAAAACTTAGACCAATTAGCTTTATATTTTTTTAACAACAATTAAAATTTTTTACACAAGATCAAAAATAACAACAATATTAAACTGTTTTTTCTTTCAATTGAAAATTTATGAATTAAAAAATCAATTTTAAAACTTTTTTTTTTTTGTTTTCTCTATCATACAAGTCAAACATTAATTTAATTATCAAGTTAATTATTTTTAATTATATAAATTTTTTTAACTTGTAATTTAAAACATTATTAATATTATTTATCTAACTTTTATTCAATTTCTATAACTTTTCTATCTTCTGGTTTATTACGGTTTACATAATCGAATTTTTCTATTGAAATTTTTTAAAATTTCTACTGGTCATTGCGTTGTTTATTAATCTATTTTCTTTTTGATTATTTAAATTTTAATTATCGTGTTGTTTTATTTTACAACTATATTTAATAACTTTTTCATTTGTTTGCATTAATAATTTACTAATTATAATTATTCATTTCGAGTTTAGGAATAGTTATATAATTTTATTTTTAAATATACATTAATGTTAATAAATATTATTATTATTTTATTGTAATTGGGCTTCTTTGGAAATTTATCAAGTAATTTGATATTGACTTGTATTAATTTGTAAAATTAGGACCTCATTGAGACTGGATAATTTATAATGTAGAAAATAAATACAATTAAATGGAATCTTTGTATTTCAAAATGAAAAGGGGCAGGTTTACGAGCATACAGTCTTTTTAAGAAGCCCCTAAACTATATTTAAATATATCGTTGTGTATTATACAATATTATTAAATATTAACTTGCACTATTCGGGAAATATTTCAATTTATTTTAAATACACAACATTTTTTGGTATCAAAGGACAGCTATCTTCGTGTTTGTTGCTATTATTATTCAGAATTATTTTACTACGATTGTAATTTTAATTTTACTATTATTTAATTTGCTTTTTTTTTCGTGATGACGTGCAGTGAAGTGATGATTAAAATGACATGATGGTTTTTTTTTTATTCATTTTTTTTTGTTTGTTTCTTCTTTCATTATAAATTCAGTCTTTAAATCATTTGCACGTTTGTTTTATTTATTTATCTCAAATAGCTTTGTTTTTTATTTTTTTTTTTTTTAGTTTTTCATTAATATTTTTTTCTCTTTTTTTTTTGTGTTTTGTTTTTTGATAACTTACGTACAAAGAACACACCATCAATTCGCTCAGTAATCACTTATGTATTATTTTTTTTTTATTTTCATTTCGGCGTTATTAGATAAACTTATATAAAAACAAAATTGTGATTTTTATTTTTTTTTAAATTTATAATATCTTACCCTTTTTCCAATAGTTACGTATGCAAGTTTTAGTGTTTCGAAATAGCTATTCGATTAACCCTTTTGTTTTTTTTTTTTTCATCAGGTTATCGACTTAATAATTATTATCTCTTACTGAGCATGAAAGTACAATTCCGTGGAGTGCACACTGTGACTCAATAATCACAGTGACAATTCGAAAAATTCAAGAAGAAACAATTTTTTTTAATTTATGTATATATGTTTTTTTTGTTCATTCTAAAAATTACTGAAAAAATGTCAACTATCTAATTGGCTATATAATATTTAATATTTTTTCTTTAAATGTATACAGATTTTTTTATTCTTCAGCTTTATTATGATGTGATATTTCATATAAACACATCAGTCAATTTCAAATTGAAACAGTTGTTAGATATTATTAATTTTTTTGTTTTAAACTGTTCAAAAGACACAGATAGTTGCTTCTTGTTATTTATTTTATACTTTAAATTTATTTATAATAACTATTTATTACTTAATCGTCATATTTAGTAATAAATAATGTAATCAATTCATAGTGATTGTAAATATGAAGAAAAAGAAATAATATAATTATCAAATTATAAAATTTATATTCGTCAATTAATATATATATATGTATATATCAGTCAGGTGGGCTCAATTCCAGAATAGAATTAGAGTTTGATGCAATTGTCGACCCCCATAAAAGAACCGACGTCTCACACGACACATATTTGCCAGCGTGAGGGCGCCCACCCCCCACTTGGCCTACGCCATTTCCATCTCTCCGCCAGTTGCATACATCTGTAGTAATGCCATCGATTCTTGTGCTTGTCGTTTCTCTGCTAGAAATCTGCTAGATGCCTCTTTTAATTGTTCCAGAAATAATCTATCATCAAATCCAATAAGAAGTTGTAAAACAAATTAGTTACAGTTGTCGATAGATTAAAATCTAATCAAACTTTAGAATGAATTTCGATTTTAACAATGTTATTAATGAAAAATACAAATATATTTCTATCGTTGATTTACCTGTCGGGTATTATATCTGATAGACTGTCTGGATTCATATCACTCAGTAACTCTAAATCATTACCACCGAGTAATGATATACCTGATGGATCACCATGAAGTGTTGACACAAGTGGTTCAATTGAGCTACGATAACGTCGTGAACCTTCATCAATGGTGTGACCAGCATTATCAACATTATCAACAACAATATAACGTGATGTTGTTTTACTACCGGGTATTGCCCATTTTTCTTCACCTTGCAGAACCATTAAACTTGTATTTCTTTCAAGTGTTGCAAAATATTCTTCATCATCAACTTCAGTACCTTGAAAATAAAATAAATTAGTTTATTAATATTATTATTGATGAATTTTTATATTTATATTTTACCATCTTGCTCGAGGACAATTGTCAATTCAGCTTCTGGTGAAAATGCAAGTCTATTTCTTGCAACATTTGTTAATTCTTCAAGTGATGTTGCTGTTATTCCTTTTCTTTTTTCACGACTACAGTCGACAATTTTATATGGATTACCAGTTGATACAACAATTGCTGAATTATCAGACATCTTTATTTGATTAAAAATAAAATAAAAAAAAAAAACAAAAATATATGTCAATTAATATTAGAAATAATAAATTAATAATATTTTTTATATTATCACTTTAATTATTTAGTTAAATTAACATAATTATTTAAATTTATGAAATAATTTTAGAATCACTTTTTAGTTTATTTAGGCATTTATTATATTTTCAACACTAAAAATTTAAATTTGTATTTTTTATTACAGTTCAAAACGTGGGCAGTGTCTCAGTAAGATTGAGCTTTTTTTTTTTGTTGTTCTTTTTCGAAATTAATTTTTATTTTTTTACAAAGTCACACCCATTTTTTTAGAATTATTTATTGATTGTTTTATAAATTAAAGATAATAGCTTTTATATTATATTACAATTGATATATTATTTTTGGGTGTGTAAAAAGTGCAGTGAACGAAATGATGATAACGAATCATCCACCCTGTCTTGTAATAATCCAACTAGTACTGGGTCAATGGTGCAACCACCCTTTCTATTTATACTCTGAATAGACCGTCGCACTTTCGTCTACATATACTAAAGCATATAAACAATTTAAACCACTACTATTACTTGTATATTTTACCACCAACAACCACCCTCAGTATCACACACAGATAACAACATCAACCAACCAAGCAACCAGCTGAGAAATCAATAACCTACCCCACTCTTTTATTATTATTATTTTTTTTCAAGATATAATTTTTTTTAATTTTATTTTAACATTAAATGCAATGTCTACGTTTTTTAATTTTTAACCCCGAGCAATATTTACTCTTTTGGATTTTTCCTCATAGACAAGTTGACGAAGATGGGTCAAGTCTCATCCAGCTCAATATGCCTGACATTTTTTTCATGTTTTTAAATTTATCATTTGCTTTATTTTCTAGGTCAATTTTTTATAATTATATGTATATATAAACACTTGAGTTTAATCATCAAATACACTTGAATGAATTTTTTAATTTCCTCAAAATAAATCAATTGATAAATTAATAACTCATGTGGAAATAGACAAAAGCTATTATTTCTACAATTTTTTATAATAGCAGTATTTATTTTTGGCCAACAAATAATTGTTATACATGATTTAACAATTTTTTAATTTTTTTTTTAATATTCAATTTTTATATCATACTGATAAATCACAATTTATTCCCAACTTTTTTATATCAAACAAAAATGGAAAATAAAAACAAATTTCCTTTTACTGATATTTAAAAATAAGCTTTAAAAAATTTACAAGTTAAAATTGAAAATTAAAATTAAAAAAATAAAATAAAATAGTGGGAGATATAGTGGGAATTTTAAATAAACCAGTTTCTAAATTTATATTTAGTTTTATGCTACAATATTCGATACTATTTCCAGTGTTAGCTCAGTCCTAGCTAAAAGTTGATAATTGTTAAACTCATAGTGATCAGTGATCACACTGTATTAATAAAAATATAATAGTAAATTTATAAATTAATAATTAAAATATGCCACCATCAAAAACAACTGATGAACCAGATGATAGTCATACATGGGAATTAATTGAAAGATGTTTTTTACCAATAGCATTTTCACATGCAATTGCTGTTACACTTGGTACTATTCTCAATACTCTTGGTATTTCTCAAACATCAAGTTTTTTATTATTTTTATTATTTTTATCACTATCTGTTGGTTTTACACTATTTTATCACAATCTCAAGGTAAGCCAAATAATTAAACCTAAAACTCTTCAATTAAAAATTGGTAAATTAACATGTAGATGATTAATGTCTCTTGGGAAATAAACAAATGGCAATTTTAAATCTCATGCTAATCAAAATATGGATATAAATTTAGATCATATTTTAATAATTCACATGACATAGACCTACTTTACATGTGATTCATGGTTCAAGTATAAAAAAAAAAAAATAAAGCAACATTCTCTGGGGTATCTTAAAGGTCACTTTTAGAAAAAAATAAATAAACAATTTTCAAGGCTCATGTAGATAGTACCACAAGTACTTAGTTGCAATTTTTTTTTTTTACTTATAACAACAAGACGTGCATCAAAATTTATGATCCCTTTTTCTGTTACATAAAACTTATAAAATTTTTAGTAGACTCTTGAGAATTTAAATGAATATTTTATTTGCAAAAGAAAAAAAGAAAAAATAATGAATAAATAAACTGTTAACTTTTGACATTTACTTGAACTTGAATGTATTTTTTATATTTTTCAATTTGAGTAAATGATATTTATATTTAATCAAGGACGACGATATTAAATTTTTAATATATTAAATATCATCTTTGACATATCAGTGTAAATAATTTTCATGTAATTTTAACAGGTAACTGCAGCTGGAAAAGCTGTGCTAATAACTGGCTGTGAGTCAAGAGTTGGTTATGGATTAGCAAAACGTCTGGATGAATTGGTAAATTTAAACCCACAAAATATAAAATCAAATATGATATTAAATTTGTTTATGTTAATAGGGATTTACAGTGTTTGCTGGATTTGAAGATTCATCAAAGCACCATGAAACCATGATGAATTTAAAAGGTGAAACATCAGCAAGGCTTCATGCACTTCAATTAGATATTACAAATGAACATGATATACATTCAGTATTTTTGTATGTCAATGAAAATTTACCAGATGGTGCACCAGGTATTAATAATCAACAGAATTAATTTAAATATATTTTTAATTGATTAATTATTGTAGGTCTTTGGGCAATGGTTCATGCTAATACTTGGATTGCACTTGGTGAATGTGAATGGATACCACAAAGTGTATTTAAAAAAAGTGTTGATATTAATTTTATAAGTATTGCACGTATGACAAAAGTAAGTTATTCTTTTTCTATTTGATATATTTAAAAGGCCTATTTGATATATTTATTCTTTAGGTTTTTTTGCCTTTGATAAGACGTTGCAAAGGTCGTATTGTTTTGGTGTCAAATATTTTAGCCAGAATACCAAGTCCAGTACGAGGTTTACAATGTGCAAGTGGAGTATGTTGTATTTGTTTTATTAAAAATTATTAAACAATTAATTTACAAGTAAATTATTGATAATAAATTTTGTCTATTTAGGCTGCTCTTGAAGCATGGGGTAATTGTTTAAGACTTGAAATGCGTAGATGGGGTGTTGATGTTGTTACTGTTGAAACTGGTGATTATGTTGCTGGTAATACATGGTTGAAAAATAATATTGGAATATTAAATCAATCAAGAGACATGTGGATACAACTTGATCCACAAACACGTAAAGAATATGGCGAAGAATTATTTCAAAAAGAAATGTTGTCATTAGAAAAATATATAAAAGGTCCTGATGCTGATTTAACAACAGTACAACGTGTTTTAACTGATACTATTGTTAAAACATTTCCATTAAAACGTTATGCACCTGTAACACGTAAAGAAAGACTGCAGGCATTTGTTAGTGATCATTTTCCAAAATCAATTTATGATATTATTTATGTTGATTAACTAGTTTTTTTTTTTTTTTTTTTGTTTCATTTAACAGTTTAATTATATATATTCATTTAATTATTCACCTTTGTCTTCCAAATAATTATCAAGAGGTTATTAAATTGTTATAAATAAATTTATAGTAATTATAATTGTGTAGATGAAATTTAAATAAATAAATTTAAAAATCTTGCATGTCTTTAATACCTTTTGTTTACAATTAATCATTTTACTGTTGTTTAAAGCAAATAATATAAAATTTTTACGTACTTTTATGATGATTTTAATTATGTAGAAAATCCAATTGTTGTTAAATTATTTATAACATTATCAACTTTATAAAAATTAGATTGTCAAAGGTTTTTTTTTATTCTAGAATATTCTTTTGTTTATGTTTATTTTTTATTGTTATTATTATTCACAAATAAGGTTGGTAAAACTGGGAAGAACTGTCAACAACTAGAGATAATTAATGTTGAATTTAACATAGCTGGAATATAACTAGAATAAAAAGTGTACGTTGACCAATGAAAAACCGCCAGCACAAAGCCATTTTCTAAGTTTCGTGAAATTTCTTTTGATCCCCAAGTGGCCACGTCTCTCTTTTAACATTGGCTGTCAATTGTAAAAGAAAAAAAAAAAACGTGTCAAATACATAGAATAAGGATACAAAATTGTTGATACAGTTGATAAAAAAGAGAGAGAGAAATATAAAATTGACGTGTTCCCAGCTAAAAGCCGACAACAAGTTTGCTCTACTCTTTAACAAGCTTCAACATATCCATATAATAAAACACCGGCAACGGCATCATCATTCGGTTCTGAATTGTGATACGTTTAACATGTTAGCAAAGTATTTATTCCTATTTTCTCTGGCTCTGGGAGCTTGGGCTGCTGAAGAAGATGTACTTGAACTTACGGATTCTGATTTTACAGCAACACTTGATACATATGACAATACACTCGTTATGTTTTATGCACCATGGTAAGATTTTTTATTAATTTTATTATTATCTCCCTTTTTTTATCATAATATTGATGATTCGATCAAACAAATATGCCACGCATTAACTTTTTTTTTTTTTTTTCTCATTCATCATATTTAAATTGAATTTATTTGATGATTTTTACAACCAAATAATTATTTATTTATAATTTTAAGAACATGTATTAATAAATAATATTGATGTTTAACAGGTGTGGTCACTGCAAACATTTGAAACCAGAATTTGCAAAAGCTGCTGGTGAATTGAAAAGAAATGATCCACCAATAACACTTGCCAAAGTTGATTGTACTGAAGCTGGCAAAGACACTTGCGGTAAATACTCTGTCTCTGGTTATCCAACATTGAAAATTTTCTCAAAGAGTGAAATGGTCAGTGACTACAATGGACCAAGAGAAGCTGATGGTATTGTTAAATACATGAAGGTAATTTTAATTTTCAATTTAACAATTATATTGAAAATAATAATAATAATAAGGTTAACAAGTTTATTTTCAACTTGTTATTTTTTATTTATCATCAAGCCAATTAATACTGATAAAAATTGTCGTTTATGACTTTTATATTCTTCGATAATTATAATACTTGAAGTTGCGATAATAATTATGAAAAAAAAAGGCCATCGTATTTAGTATAGTTATTAAAAAAAGAAAATTTATTTTATTAATTTTAGAGTCAAGTTGGACCAGCATCAAAAGAACTTAAAGGTGAAGACTGCCATAAAAACTTCCTTGAAACAAATGAAGTAAGCTATATTCTTTATACTGAAAAAGAAGACTCACCATTGGCCAAGGCTTTCCATTCAGTTGCAAAAAAATTACGTGAAAAAGCACGTTTTGCTCATACAATTGCAAAATCACTTGTTGAAAAAGATGGTTTTAAAAACAAAATTGTTTTATATAGACCAAAAATATTACAAAATAAATTTGAAGAATCAATTTTACACTATGATGGTGGAGCAAATATTGCTGATATATCTGATTTTGTAACTAAAAATTACTTTGGTCTTGCTGGTATACGTACACGTGATAATGCACAATCATTTGTAAATCCACTTGTTGTTGCATACTACAGTGTTGATTATGTTAAAAATCCAAAAGGTACAAACTACTGGCGTAATCGTATTTTAAAAGCAAGCAAAAATTATAAATCATTTAATTATGCAATCTCAAATAAGGATGATTTCCAACATGAATTAAATGACTTTGGTGTTACATTTGCTAAAGATGATAAACCAGTTATTCTTGCTAGAGATGAAAAGAATCTTAAATACGTTATGAAAGATGAATTTAATGTTGAGAACTTTGAGAAATTCTTAAAAGATTTTGATAATAATGTTTTAGAACCATTTATTAAATCTGAACCAATACCAGAAGACAACTCAGCACCAGTTAAAGTTGTTGTTGGTAAAAATTATGATGACATCATTACAAATTCTGATAAAGATGTACTCATTGAATTTTATGCACCATGGTGTGGTCATTGTAAAAAATTAGCACCAATATTTGATGAATTGGGTGAAAAATTAGTTGATGAAAATGTTGTTATTGCTAAATTTGATGCAACAGCAAATGATGTACCAGTACAATTTGAAGTACGTGGTTTTCCAACATTATACTGGATTCCAAAAGATGCCAAATCATCACCAGTCAAATATGAAGGTGGACGTGAACTTAATGATTTTGTTCAATACATTGCCAAACATTCTACTGATGGTCTTAAAAACTTTGACCGTAAGGGTAAGGCCAAGGTTGCCAAAGAAGAACTTTAAATAATTTCTTCATAAAAATATCCATGTTTTTTTTTTTTTTGCAACATTTTTCATGTTTAAGCGGAGGTTTTTTTTATTTATTTTTTTTCATCAAAGCTAAATCAAATGTTTTTTTTTTTTTTGTTTATTAATTACGTCATTTTATGATGACATGATTAATTTTAATGTCAAAATAAAACTTCCCATTATAGATCGACAACAATGAGACTTTTATCGGAATACATATTCCAATCTAAATAAGGCGAATAATTTTATTTTTTAAAATTGCTTTTTTTTCTATCAAATAGAATGAACGGTAGTGAAATAAATAAAAAAATTATTTAGTAAATCATGAATGTTGGTACGAGTCCTTGTACATTTTCCGTGAATACTTGAAAGGTCTTTTATTCCAGGTTGTCTTCAATTAAGTATATATTGTAAGATAAGGAATTTTGTTTATACGAAAAA
The DNA here is from genome assembly GCA_030523065.1 of Aphidius colemani. Lineage (NCBI taxonomy): Eukaryota > Metazoa > Arthropoda > Insecta > Hymenoptera > Braconidae > Aphidius > Aphidius colemani. The sequence goes on along the minus strand of JAPYYR010000934.1, from coordinate 13,619 downwards.
TTGATTTAAATAAAAAATAAAAACAAAACATCATAAATAATTTTTGTGTGCATTTGTTTTTTAATTTTTAATGTTATAAAATTTTTCCAGATATGCTTCTGCTCACAGGTATTTTTGCTTTAATATCAATCATTTAATTTATATCTAATAATTATTGTTAATAATGATTATTATTATTATCAAATTGTTTTCAGCGTTGTCTGGTGCTGAAAATATGAACAACAGAAAATTCTATTTTTTATTTTTGTGTAATGTCATTGGCTCAGGCCATGTTTGTGTGTGTCTAACGAATTGTCAGTCGAATCATCACAAAAAAGGTCATCAAAAGAAAAAGAGAGAACAAGATTACAAATTTACAACATAAGCAGTTCGTAGACCACGTCGGATCGTGTGTTAAATTCGTCTTAATAATAATTAAAAATAAAAAATCAACGTTTAAAATATCCAGTATTTGATCTTAAATTGTTGTAAATTAATAATAATAAAATAACATGACACGTAAGTTAATTAATACTATAAAATTGAAAATAGTGAAAACAAAAATACTCTTTTTTTTTTATTGTTGTTATTGTCATTTGACGATAATATTTGTTACTAAAAATAATATTTATTTGCAACATTTAGTTTATAAATTCAATTTATTATCAATATTATATTAAAAAGAATGAATTATCGACTACATATAATTATTAATAATGTTTTATAACTTATCTTAAAAAATAGAAGTTTTAACCTAACAAACTATTATTTTTTTTGACAATTGTAGTTGATAATTTTCATTTTATTTAACAAGTTAATTATTAATTAACAATTTAATTATTAAATGTAATAAATAACGAAAAATGTTTATTTACATAATTTTGTTTAAACAATTATTTTCTGTGGCTTGTTTTGTTTTGTAAGATTTCATAATATCTTGGGGGGTATAATTTTGTTTGAGGTAAATTTCACTTTTATCTTAATTATAAAAATAATTAAAATATGTTTATTGTTATTTTCTATTTATTTTTGCAGGAGGAAATCAAAGAGATTTGGCACGTGCTAAAAATGCAAAAAAAGATACTAAAAAAGCTGCATCTGAACAAGAAAGCAATAAAGGTTTAACGTTAGAACAACGAAAACAACGGTGAGAAAAAAAAATTAAACAAATATTTTTTTGTTTGAATAGTAACAATAATAGAAACATAATATTTTTATTTTAAGCGATGCTGATAGAATGAGAGAAAAACAACTAAAAAAAGCTGCAGATGCAGCAAAAAAAGATTAGTTAATTTATAAATACTTAATTTACAAAAAGGAGAATCAATTATTGTTTTAAATAAAATACATCACCTTTCAAAGTACCAGAATATTTCTTCAAGCAATTTATATTGATCAATAAATGCCATATTAATGGAAAATTTTTTTTCGAATAGTAATTTATAAAATTCACATAATGTAATAGAAAAATAAAACCTAAAAAACAATTTCATTGTAAAAAGTAAATAAAGATACACAAAATCTTCATAATAATTATTTCTGATATTCAAAAAATAAAAGAAATGATGTTAGATTTTGTGAATAATTTTTTTTTCTAAATTTAAGTTGAATTTTTCTTATTTTTTAAATTATTATTATTCATTTTTTAATAAACATTAAAATGATAAATTTACAGGACTACATTATCAATTAACATCAGATTATAAACTACATTCGAAAATTTTTAATTATAATTTTTTTAAATTGTCATTATTCTAAGAAGAAATTTTTCTTTTTTTCTAAATTCATTATTTATAATTAAACACTCGTTATTTACAAGTAATTTTTAATCATTTGTCATTGATATTGTTTTTTCTTTTTAAACTGATATACTTTTATTTCATTTGCAGTTATAATTAAAAATATGGAAAAAATTTTATCCTACGCATATTTATTTAGTTGTCTAATCGTATACAATTGGAATCATTAATTCTCTTACAACAATTTATTGGACGTATCAATGGATCACAACAATGTTGTTCAAAATAAAACAAATAAAAACAAATATAAATTCAAATCAATTTATAAATTGAGCACCAGTTGATGAGTTATTGCAGGTTTGTGGTTTTAAAAATATTACAAAACAAAAAAATTAATTGAATAATTATTGCTTGTTTATCATTGATTTATAATATCAAAATAACATTACTTGTGAAATATAAAATAACGAGATTTCAAAGCCCTATTATTTAATATAAAAAATAAAATAAAATAAAATAATTTTCAGCTTAATTTAATATCTATAAAACGTCATATAGCACCATTGCTTTGTCTGACAACAAATATAAATGAAAAGTTGAAAAAAGAATTGAATAATCACAATTTTTTTTGGGATTATAAAAACAAATATCCCAAAAATACAAAAAGGAATGTATTTAAATGAAATTGCATTTAGTATTATTGCATTTATGAAAAGAAAAATAATAATTGAACATAAAACATCATCAATAAGATGTAAAATATTATTCAAAGATTTAGTGAGCATATAGAACAAGATCGTGAAACGCAGTTTGAATGATGATTATGATGATGAGATTGTTCACTAGGATGATGATGATGATGATGATGAAGATGGTGATGGTGATGTGGTGGAGTTTGTGATTGTGATGATGATGATTGCATAGGTGATTGCATATAAAGCCAACTTGGTGGATGATTTGTTGGCCATCCAACACCAACACTTGCTCTTGGACGTGTTGGTATAGATGTTATTGGCAACAAATGATTCATTGACGTATTGTTGCTTGTTGTTTTGCAATTTGCAAGACCACCCTCTACTCACATGACCTACAATATAAATACAAATATTATATTTAGGACGGTATTAATTTTTATTTAATTTAATTTGCAGTATTACCTGAAGTATTTGACTAGCTTCAAAAGCTGTACCTGGTGATAGTATAACTGGACTACTAACATGTCCAGATTCAACACAAATCATATTTGGAAATTCATCATCACCAAAATCAGGTATGTCTCTTGCTTTATCCTGCCAAGGATTCCATATAACTGTATCAGGAAAATTATATTTTTGTACACGCATTTTTCTACCTGATACGACATTTGTTATAATATGTTCTGGTTGTGTATTTTGATAAATTCTATCAGTCCATTCGCGTACTGTTACGACATCAAGACCTTCTTGAAATATCTGGTTATCTCTTGTCTATAAATTAAATTTATAATTTAATTAAACCAATCAACTCTGTCATAGCTAACAGGTAATAAAAAAAATAATTTACTCATGTTTATTTAAGATTAATATTAATCGAAAAAAAAAAAATTTCATAACTTAATAGTTATCATATTTACATAGTTCAATTGAATGTATTATAAAATTTCTTACAGCTTAGTAATAATGATATTAAGTGCAAATGAACATGTTAAAAATTGAGTAAGTATATTTTTTTAATGAATGCATTTGCATAGAAATAAAAATAAAAAAATAATATATACCTTGTCAATAAATGTGCAGCCATGAAGACCAGTTATCTGACACCTTCTGACATCTGGGACCTTGAAGTATGTGTGTAATAATAAATTGAAACTGAATGTATGTTCTTTGCTTGGATTATAAACTCCAATATTAAAATGTAATTCTTTTTCACGTAATATTAATCTATATGTTAAACGAAATGGATAATTCCACATTGAACGTGTAAATTCATTATCCATTATTGAAAATATTGCTTCAACATCACCACTTGGTAATCTTTCTGGTGATTTTTCAACATTCCAACGCATTATACGTGCAAATCCATGACCAGGTCCAAATGTCCATGCTCCAAATTGTGCTGTAACAATAAAGCAATTCAATATTCACAAGAATAATATTTTACAGAATATAATTTATCATAAAGAAACATCATCTTTTTACAAATTATTATTCTGATAAATTATATTATAATTAATAATAACAATAATAATATATTTAAGTATTTTAAAATTGCGTGTTTCAGTTTATTTCCTCTACTTACGAAAGACAAATGGAATTCCACCTCTAATGGCCTTCTTCCCGTCAAATACTGCTTGCTTACTAAAAATAAAACAAAAATAATATTATATATTTATTCATATTTTAAAAATTAAATAACAACGTGACTAATTTGCTCTACACAGCTCCATGATTTACGCAATAATCGATACTGAATTTTTAATTTTTTACCATAGGTTAAAATGAGATGAAAAAAAAAAAGGCTTAATGAGATTTTTGCTAAACTCATCAGGTATTTATTATTATATTTTGACTGTTAAATAAGTAATTTTTATTATCATAAAATTAATTTTCAAATTATAACTTTTTTTTAAAATGATTTCTGTATAGTAATCTTAGTTTTTTTTCGAAATTTCTATATAGATCTTCTCTGCAATCGAAACTTGTCGACGAAATGATTTCGAAATGATTATTTATTTGATATTTTGATATTTAAAAGTTAATTTATTTATATATTGTTTAAATAATATATATTTTTGTGCAAAAAATTGATTAAATTGCTTAACGTTCGTTTATACAGTGAAGAAAAAGAAAAAAAAATTGCATTAGTATTGTCTTTCGAATGAGGTGCTTTTTTGTCCTCCAACTTTGGTCCTCTTTTTTATTTATTTATTTATTTTATTTTTATCTTTTTCATCTCATTCTCTAGTCTCCTATATCACTATATGTCACTCTTTCTCTCACAGTCCTCAGACTTTTCACTCATTTTTTTTTTACGTAATTTTTTTCTCGTCTTTCTATGCTTTCTCTACTCTCGTTCTTTCATTCTACACGTTTCGCATTCATCTTCTCTGCCCAGTCTTTTTCTGAGTTTTTTTTCAAATTTTTTTATTTATTTTTCATTTCATTATATATCTGTATACAGTATCTCTAATTTTTTTTTATTTCTCTTCTCCCTCTGATGAGCACACAAATTCTTTCTTTCATGTTGAGGTATATTATACATTTTAAAAATGCCATGTAATGGATGCAGAACAAATTGATGGTAACCAACTAATTTTCACTTAATTTATATTATTTTTAACCCTTCAAATTTCTACATATCATCATTCAGCAATTTTCCATCAAAAACTCATTATACAAATCTATATTTGATTAAAAATATTCATCATTATTATTTATGAAATATTTAACATTTGAACCATCAATTTCACTAAAAGTTTCTATCATTATCAAATAATTTTTGATAAAACATTTTAAGATACACTAAACGGATCCAAACTTGAAAGATAAAATCAAGAATCAAAGTAATCCAAGATGAATCGATTAAGCTACAATGCATGTGTGGGTTTCTCTGTGTGATCAGATCCCGCGGGATATTCTGGTGATATCATTGTAGCTTGATAAAAAAAAGAAGCAAAAAATGAAGTTGGGGAACAAGTGGAGCTAGAAAAAGAGGATGAAATATATAAAGATATATGTATCATATGTTGGGGAGCGATGTAGCGCAAAGCTGCAGGCGGTGGTGCGGTAATAGTCTATATAGCATAGCATAGCATAGCATAGTAGAGAGAACACGGCTGACGCCCAACAAAAACGATAGCCGCTGTCTGGTGTGCTTTTTGTGGGCATCACAGTTCCCCAACGAACCTTCACGTTCTCCACCTCTTTTAAACTCTTCATCTTCTTCTTTCTTCATCAACTTTTTTGGTTTCATTTGTGTGTAACTATATTACTTTATTCCAACACATTTTTTGTAAAATTTGGACTATTTTGTTCCAATTTATCATCAAATTTTGAATGGCTTAGCAATCGGTTCTATTTTATATCGATTACAAATTTTTATATATATCTTTGGCTGGTTTAATTTACTTTTGGCCTCTTTTATTACTTCGTCATCGTGTGGAAATCAACACCGGATCTTCGCGTCATCAGTCCCGGGTATCAAGTTTTTTTTTTCCATCAACCCATTACACACAAAGTAATCACGATATTCCATCTCGGTAATTCTTGATTTTTACACATTGCTTTCTGTTTTTTTTTTTCCCTCGTGAAGTATTAAATTTTTAAAGTACTATTAGGAAATTCAAAAATAAATCTTTTTATATTTAAATATTTTAACTTACAATTATATATCGACCACGTAATAATTTTGCATGGTTTTTTTTATAATTATTTTCTTGTTGAACGTTTGTTGCAACTTGCAAGCATGATATTATGTAAAGCCGTGTGTGGTTTTTGCGATTAGCTGGGTTGTTTTGTCTGCTTCAGTGAGCTGATTGAACCCATTCCCCTTATTTTATCTCAGCAACTATGTATCCGTATAAATACATAAACATGCAAAGTACAAAATAGTTTGTCGTCATCTCATCAGTTTACCCTTTTATTTTTTCATCATACATATTTCATTGATCCACGTTTATTGCCGATTAAAACTCATGTCGATAGTGTTATACTGTATTACTTTGAAGGGCCAATTGGTCAATCAGTTGGTGTTTATTTAATTATTTGTAATCATCAATTAAATTAATGAATGAAAAATTTATTTGTATATTTATTATGATGGAAATCAAATTTATAAAATAAAAAAAACGAGTGGGTGGATCTGTCACAACTTGAGTACAAATAGTGTGCAAAAAATAAATAAAATAAAAGTAATAATGCCATGTATGTTGAAGATATTACAAGTAAATTCTGAGGAAGGGCAAATCACCTCGTTAGTTTGTTATCGCCTTGGGCATTTGTCTCGACAATTCTTCATATAAATATAAATATAACCAACATTATTACTCTCTCTCCTTTTCTTTTTATATTTATTTTATTATCTTTTTTTTTTTACATAACGCATCATCGCTGCTTTGGATCAAACTTGTTATTATTACTATTTTCCGCTAGTCATATTTTAAACTTCTTTATTAATTTATTTCAACTGTTAATTAAAGTCTAAATTATTAACAATAAATTAAATAATAATAATATAATTATTAGATAAATTTAAAATACTTTTTAGTATTTTTTTTTATATATATACTTTAATTACATAATAAATTTTAAAACTTTAGCTATTTTAAAATAAAACATATGTTTGGTATTACATTATATTTTCAATGATTTTTTTAAGAGGATGTTTGAGTCACTATTTTCCCGGCTACTGTAAAATAATATGAACCACGTGTAATACACATGTGAATATTATTTGTCTAGTTACAATGTAAAAATAATTATAATGATTTTATAAAATTTATATTGACCAGTTGTACTATACATAAATTGAAGAGAAAAAAAAATTGGATATAAAATGATTAATCGAATGCCAATTTCTTCAATATATGGATATAATATTTGTATAGATATTTTGTGGATAAAATTGTTTTTTTTTTTTTATTATTTTAAAGCTAGTTTTATTCGAAATTGCTTATAAGCTCGAGAGACTAAAGACTAATGATCTTGGTTTTCTCTGTTCTTGAGAGTGCTTTTTTGCTGGCATTCTACAACATTCCCTTTCAACTGCAGGACTCTAAAAAATTTCTTATATTATTCTTTCGTCTCCCTTTTGCCCTTGTCTCACTACACTTTTAAATAAAAAAAAAAAAACCATACATATATATATTCCATCAAGTCTTTTTATATATATTTTTCAAAGTCAGACAACGCACCTCACTTTCTTCAAGGATATCTACTGGTCCAGTACATTCCATAAAAAAAAATTAAAAAAACAACATCAAAAACTCTTGAAATACGTGCACGTTTAAATGATATTTTTTGTGTTTATATTTAATTAATTATCAATTCAATAATTAATTGATTTATATATACCCCAAAAATTTAAAATATTTATATATATTTGTATTTTAAAAATTAAATTATTTAATCATCTTTAATCATCATCAATCTCATACGAAAAAAAAAAACCATTCATCTCGGGGCAAAAAAAAAAATAGAAAAAAAATTAAAGAAACAACCAACAAGGAACGATTGAGAAAAGAGGAGGAGGAGTAGTTTGAAATGTTTAATTTTGCAAGTGTTTCTTGCTCAAGTTTTGTTGAATTACATGGCATTTATGTATAGATATATATATGGATAAAGGGAGGTAGACAATTTCTAGCAGCAAATCCTGTATACGGTCCAACGAGCCCAACTTGAAGCTGAACCGAGTTCTCTGAGAAGCGACAAAAACCAGGGACGCCAGGCTGCATCATTAGTAATCTGTCTCACTTGCTCACCCTATCTACCACCCTACACTTTTTCAACCATAAGTCTACTTGCTACATATATCATCACAAAAATTTATACCCTTCTCTTTATTCTTCATCATCTTGTGCATATATATATAACATTTCATCCTCATCAACCCTTAAACAATTCATTTTCAACTATTTGTTTCATTTATATTTAAGAAACTTCAAATGACATTTAAATAACACGGTTTTCATTAAATTTATGTTGCAGCTTTTTTAAATATTATCTTGCAATTATTATTTTACTTTAAATTATATAAAAATTAATTTTCTAATTTGATAGACAATATTTCCTTTTTTTAATTCAAATTTTGTTATATGATTTAATTCTATTGTTATTTTAATCTTTCTATTGTTACAGTTTAAATAAAATGTATATATATTAACGTTAAAGTATTAATGTTTAGACAAAGGATGTGACATTATTTGTCTCTTGAGATAAAAAGAGCTTTGTGGTTGAAAAGTGGGTGGAAGCATCTTCATCGTTGATCGTCTACTAGTTCTTATATATTCTTTATTTCCCTCTACGTTTTTACTAGCTCACTCAGTCATTCTTGTACCCCTTTTTTGTCCTATTATACATAGACAACACACACACACACGTCAAGATAAATCGTTGGGTTGTCATGAATCTTCCCTCTGTTTTCCTCAACCCTATATAACCCATACTAACTCTTGTGAGGGTTAAGACGAAAAAAAAAATAATACTGATCTCTATTTCGATTGCTTTTGTGCATAATACGTGTGTAATTTTAATTTTTTCAATTTAAAACTTTTTGTTTAATGATATCCTGAAATATTATCAATTTATTTTTATCTAAAATAATAATATATATTGTTTCAAATATATTCAAACTGTATTGCATTATAATTTATATATTTATTATTTAAAAATATATTTGTAGTATTTTTATTGTAATGGTAATAAATAGCTTTGGTATTCTGATCGAGTATTGTTTGTGTAAAGAAATAAAGAATGAATGAATGAATGAAAAAATAATAGGGATGAAGGTTTTTGATTCTAGTTACGTGTATGCATGAGAATTAGGCAAAAAAATAAATGTGTGTGAAAGATAGGGTATGTATTTATACAACCTGAGTGACGGGGGTTAAATGTATAACGATGTAAAAAAAAAAAAAAAAAAAAAAAGGATCCGTTAGTGAGAACACACCAGCATTTCTTGATTCACCCGTTAGTTTTTTTTTATTATTTTTTTATTTTTTCTACCCTTATATCCTGAGCTTATAACTATACTCGTTGTAATTTTCACTAGTTTTTCTTGGGCTTGTCTTAACTCTTAAAGCACTTTTTTGTTGTTTGCGTTATTTATTTTCTTTCTATGCTTCGAAAAAAAAAGTATTGAAATAGTAATTTAACATTTTTAATTGCGAAAATTTGAATACTCTTGTGTATGAGGATTTAATTAAAATATTTTTTATTTTAAAAAGCTTGTTTACTCACCTGACAAACAGCTGTTCTTGATTGTTCACCCTCCAGGACACAACTGTGGCGCCTAAAATAAAATAATATTCAATTTTAGTATTCAGTTTTTCGAAATAATAATTATCTAAATACAGATGAGGTAATATTCTTTGTACAACAAAGTTTAATTTAAAAAAATAAAACGTCATGCGCACAAATATATGCATTGAGCAACCGCTTTTTTTCATTTGCATATTGTTTTTATACCCTGATTTTTTTCTTTCATATACGAAATGAAATAATGATTATTGAAATTTGTCTAGCTGCCATTTGAATGAAAAAAAAAAACATCACACCCAGCCTAAAATATGCAATACAAAAAAATATTTTAAAAACTAACCGCGAGAATGTGCAGTGTATGAAAAAAACTGAGCTAAAAAAAATGTTTTTAAAAATTCAACCCCTCGATTCCCACGTGGCTAAAATTTACGCGCTCTTTTTTTCAACCCTATGTAAAAACTAAAATATATATATCAAATTTTAACAAATAAAATATTTAAATAATTTAAAAAACAATACATATACACATATCTCATTATCTCACGATAATAAAAAAAAGATCAAAAGGTTATTGCGTAAATCAAAGACACTTGTATGATAAAAAAAAAAAATAAAGATATTACACTGTAATGCTTCTACTAAAAAAATTAATGATTTATCAATAAAATTAAAACCACATAAATAAATACTTTTAAAAATTAAAATTAATATTATAATTATAATTAAAAAAAAAAACACACCGTGTAAATTAATAGTGCAAGTAGTATTATTTCCCCTGTCGAGTACGACAACACTAGTAGCCGCTGCCATGTTTGAATCGCGAATGCGCTACCACTTGAAATTTACGTCTGAGTTTGAAGAAGATGCCTTGAAATTTTACGGGTATATAATAAAATATATATGATTCTGTACCCCCCACTATTCATTGACCACGATGGGTGATTTTCCGTCTCCTTCAAACTACGATAAACATACATCGACCTTTGTTCAATGCCCTCATCGTTATGATTATCATCTCCCTCTTTACTGCCATTACTATTATCAATCCCCACCGTTAACAATAAGACTAAATTTCATTAACAAAAAAGCGCGAAATGATAGTGCTATCTCTTATCAAACAATTGAAATAATTTAACTCTATCAGTAGCTTATCGGCGAATGATAATTTATCGAACTACGCAACGCTCCATTTTGAAATTCATCCCTTATTTTAAATGCTGCAGAATAGCGGTCGTGATACCAACTAGGGGTTAAACACGCAACATACACACCACTATCAAAGACAAAAAGAAATATAAATGTACATAGGGGTATATAAAAAAAATAAATAATGAATGTCGATTGGATGGAGTAGTGAGACGGCGCTGAGCAAGCTGCAGTGCAGCAACGTCACAGAATAAATTCCAAATACACAATAATTTCAATATAAAAAAGTTTATTGGTTTGTGTGAAAGATATTACAAACATCAAATGAATATCAGTGAATATTGTGAACTCTGTTAAATCACAGGATTTTATACACTTGTGTTATAAAAATAAAAAATATACGAATTTAAATACATAAAAAATGTCAATTAAATGTGGAAAATGACGTCTTCATACGTAATAATAAATAAATAAACAAATAAATTAATTTATTTTAATTATTAATTGATGATATTATTTTGATAAAGTTTAAATTTAAATGTCAAATATTATGAGGGATGAAAAGAGAAAAAAAAGAAACAAAGATTTTTGGTAAAAAAATAAATTTACTAAATTCTAAATTTATTATATAATAATTTTTAATTATTTATTTAATTTATTAAATAATTTTTGAGGATATATATATATTTTTTTTTTTTGTCAATAGTTGTCGATATTCTAGAGTTACATTTTCAGTAGTCGCATGTTTCATTGTCAGACCGACATGAGCATAAATGAGTAAGGGTGGTGACATATTAATATTTATCAAATAAATAAATAATAAATTTTATTTTTTTTTATTTTTTTTTCTAATAAACAGTTAAGTGATTGTTGAAATAATTTTTTTTTCAAGTGTTATTAATTTATTTTTGTTATTTAATTATTTAGACAAAAATAATACACATAAAAATGGAATAATAATTTTGTTGTTGCCTAAAATAATTTAGTTAGTAATAAATTAAAAAATTGTGTGCGTGTAGTGATATGTTGTGAGGGTATTAGGAATGAGGACCAAAGGAATGATAATAATTTTAGATCAGAAATGTTGAAATTTGGTAGTAAAAACGATATAACGGTGGTGCATCGTGCCACTATCAGATTACTTGATGATTCTGAAATAATTCATTGTGATTTTCAGGTAAGATATTTTTTATTATTTAAAATAATAAATTAATTTATTAGCTATATTATTTTTATGAATATATAACTTATATTTTCTTTGACAATAATAAATAAATAAATCATTTTCTCGTTGAGAAAATTTTTTATTTTTATGATAAATTACATCCCCTAAATTTCAACAACAACGTCAATATTTTATTTTATGGTGAAACTAGATAACAGGCTAGCTGCTTTTTTTTTATTTTTTCAGTACAAATATTTGAATAATAATGTCGACAAAATATATTTTTGAATATATATTAAACAAACAGAAATAAATAAAAAAAATAAATTATATAAATAACAAAAGTAACTCATTAAAATGTTGAATATATATATTTTTTATCCAATTATCACGCACTTGTATAGCGGAAAAATCGATTTAAAAAAAAAAGGCAGTATAAAGCTTTTTATAAAAAATTATACAACTTACAGAAAATAAAATACAATAATCATTTTTTTTAAAATAATAAAATATTAAATTAAATAAAATTATAACTAGTTTATTTATTTTATTTTATTTTCGTTTATATTATTATGATTATTATAAACATTTAGTTTTGTCTGTCAGAGTTGAGAAAAATGTTTGACTACACATTTATTTTTGGCACGATTTTGACATTTCTCATACCCCAAATATTTTTGTACATAAGGGTGGATTGAGAGTAGAAATTCAACCCTCCACAATCTCAAACTTTTCTCTCTCCAATTTTTTTTCCTTCACTTTTTTCATCCCCTAAAACAGCCAACAATATTTTTAGTTTATTTATTTATCTACAAAACTATATAACAACTATGATAAACAAAAACTTGAAAAATTACATCACATGTTGTTTATTTCAGTGATAAAAAATATTGACAGTTAATTTAAAATTTTCCAACAATGAAACATTATAAAAATAGCTTTTGATTAAAACGAAAATAAATTTTCTTTGAATTTTATTTTTAATACAAACTTTAATCATTTATTGTTTATTTTACTTCATTTTATCATCAAATCAAATTTCTTTTTATGGAAATATTAATGTTTTTATATGGAGGGTTGTGATAGCCTTAACCAAGCCCCAAATATTTATAAAAGAAATGATAATAAAGTAGTTGCATTTATATATAAAAATAGATGAAAAACATATATATTTATTCCATAATAATAATAACGAGAAAAAAAAAATACAATAAATATATAAAACAGTGTTACGCCTTATCATTGTGGTAGCTTTTACTACTATTATTTTCTTTATAGTTTTTTTTGTTATACATTTCCTGGGTTTCATACTACTGCTATGTATATATTTTTTTATCCTTTGTAAATGTATGTAGTTCAACTTTAAACAAAATAGAAAAATAAATAATAAAGTAAATATCATTATACACATATGTAGATGAAAAAAAAACCAATAAAATATAATAAAAAAAACAGATAAATGAAAAATAAAAGCTGTCGATTGATTTAAATATATCGACGAATATATATTTTTATTATGTTTTTTTATTTTTCAATTTATTATCTTCTGCTGAAAATATTTTGGCATCAATACATATTTTTTTTCCATATTTCAATTGATCATATACAGTGCAAGGTGTTTTAAAATTCAATGAA
>JAPYYR010000933.1:0-37441 GCA_030523065.1 Aphidius colemani | reverse complement strand
ACTATGAATATATTATAATTAATAACTATGATTTATTATGATTAATTTTGATAATTGACTTAATTTAAAAAATTAGCTGCTCATTCAATGGTTGATGTGAAGAGGATGATAACAACTAAACACAAGGTGACATTGCCATGACTAATGAGGTAAATATGTTATTTAAAAATATGATTAATTAAATTAAAATAATTGAGTTAATTATTAATTATTTGTTTTATTTTATTTCACAGGATATGTTTCCTAATAAATTATAGAAAAATACAACTATGTCTTATGTTAGTAGTCCACTCTAAGTGGTAAGTGTTTTTTTTAAATTTTATTTGCCTAATTTTTTATTATAAAAGAATAAAATTTAAAAAAAGAGGCACATGTATATTTTTTATTGACAAAAAATCTAACAACCGCCAAGACAATCACAATCTTTGACTTGAGCAAAATAAAAGGAAAAAAAAAATTTACTTGAAAACAATGGCTCATATAACATTTGATCGTGCATCAAAGTCCCGGGACCTCAATGAAGAAATTCTAAAAACTTGAATAATATAAAAAAAATAGAAAAATTAACCGGATATTGCACAAGTAAAATTTTTCTTTCAATATATACATATATATTTTTTTATATTGCAAAAATAAAAGGAAAAAGTCTTTAAAAAAAAAAAAAAAGATCCTCGGGATATTGTTGAGTTATAGGAGAATGTAATAAATGATCGGTTCCATTCCAGATATACTCGTGTTCTAGATTCCTTAGATGAATTGAAAAACTGTGTGGTCTAGCTTCTTCTCATCATTATCATCAATTCAATCCTTGTGTTAAGACAAACAAATACACAGTAAAAATATTCAACCGCTAGGTAAAAAGAAAGGTACTTGTACAAAGCCACTTTCATTGTTCACTCGTTCTTCAAAGCTATAAGGTGAAAAATACAAGTAAATTTTTTTTAAAAACAAACAAATCATCAAAATCCATTCATTCATTAATTCAAAAATTAAAAAAACATTTAATTCATCAATATTATTACATCAGTGAATGTAAGTAATCAAAATTAGAAAATTTTAAATTAATTATTTTTTATAAATTTAATAAAAAGAAAATACTTTTTTAATTAAAAAATCATTACAATGTTTAATTAGTCAAATTATCGTCGTGTGTGTGTTTGTGTTTACAATGGAAAATTATTTTTTTTTTTGTCATTTTTAAATATATAATTTGCTAAATAACTCAAAAGAATTAGGAAGACTGTATTCATGCTCTGTTTGCATTATATTTAAAAAAAAAAAAAAAGATATATATAAAAATTTGAAATTAAAATTTAAAAATAAGAATAGTAGTTTCTACAGGATACCCCGTTGTGGCTGGTTGAATTTGCGATTTACTTTTCTTGTTTTTTTCATTTATTTTTAGTCCTAAGTTTTTTTAAAAAAAAGGAAAATTCTTGTGTAAAGATATAAATACAGTTGTCAATTGTACGTTGAATAAAATGGACAAGTTAGTGATGGTGTTGTTGATTGGTTTATCACACGTGCCAAATTCAATGTCAACATGGGACAGATGTGGTGGTCGTTTAGAAAGAGCACTTGATTCAATGCAGCGTGATGTTACAAAACGTAATAATCGTCATGATGATGATGAGGCAGGTGTTGTTTATCAAAGATCATTGTCAAATGCACCATTTATTATGACTGTTGCTAGAGTTGCAGTAAAGGTAACATATATTATCATATTTTTCAATCAAATAAATTAATTATTATTTTCTTTTTCTTCTCATATAGCTTCCTCAAGATACAAAATATTCAACAACATGGGCAAAAGTTGAAAAATGTAATTTTGAACCAACAAATCAATCATTAAAAAGTCGAGTAATGATGAATGAATTAACTGTATCTGGTTTAGTATCACTTATACCACAAGAACGTAGAGCTCCAATGATTGGTGAATCATGTCATATGACATTACGTCTTAAACGTGCTGGCATTGATTTTACAACAACTCCAATATCACGTACACATGGACAAATGAGAATAAGAACAGAATCAAGTTTTTTAGAACCAAGATTTGCATCAATATATGCATATGGCTGTCGTCCAGTTGGACGTATTGATCGACAAATTAAAAGACATGATAAACCACCATTAACACCAATTATTGATTTACATTATGATTCACCAGAACCACGTAATGATGATAATAACAATAATAGCAACAGCAATAACAATACAAGTACATATTTAAAAGAAGAAAATATACAAATTGCAAATGAAAATACATCATTGATATTATCACGTAATAATTTATCAATGAATAATAAAAAACATCAATGGATAACAAAACTTTCATTGATACGTAGAAAAAAGCGTTCAAATACAATGGATTTTGATGATATTGATGATAATAATGAAAGTAAACATCAATTAATTGATAATGATAGTGATTTATATGATTGGCAATCACGTGAAAATGTTGCACATGAAATGGAAGATATATTTTTACACGGTGCTAGTGAAGCATTAACAAAATATGTTGAAAAACAACTTCATCCAGCAATTAAAGAAACACTTATGATATCAATGGGTTATACAATTAGTTATGGATAAATTAAATTTAATAAATAACTGGATTTATTCATTGATAAAATTTAACTAGTGATTATATAATATTACTAGTCTAGTCTAGACATTATCACATTATTTTTGATTGTTGTTATTAAATTTGTTGTATTTTTTTTTTTGTTTTGTTATAAACGAATGTGTTTTAATAATAATAATGCTTGTTCATAGAATGTAAAATGTAGAGCCGTTGATGAAGCTGCTTTAATTTGACTTGGTAATAGACCTTTGAATAATCCAGTTATACCTTCTTCTTTGAATGTTTTAATAAGACAATCAATTAAACTATGACATGTAAAAAATTTACCAAAACCAATACGACCATTTTCAAATCCTTGAATTTGTAATCTTTTTCTTGCAAGATCAAATGGATATATTGCTGTTTTTGATAATAAACCAGATAAACTACCAGCAACCATTGATATTAATATTTTTTTTGTATTATCATCATTTTCATTATGAAAATTTTCACATATATTTGTTAATAAATTGTATAAAAAAAATTGTAAACCAGTATGTGGTGCAATTTGTATTAAAGTTGGTGATAAACCACGAAACAATGATTTTGTTGATTCATTTTTCAACATTGTTCTGTAAAATTTGTATATTTATATAAATAAATTATATGATTTTTTTACTGCTAGATGTAGGTATATTCATTATTACTCACATGTAAGCGGATAAATGACTAGTATATATTTTTGAATTTGATGACTGTGCTACAAGACGTGTTCTAACCGTGTCAAATGGAAAGGATATTACTGTTGCTAAACTTCCTGCAGCTGCTCCAGCAATAAATTGTCTAACATGTTGCCAGTCATTTGGTAAATTTTCATTTTTAGAATATTCCATTAATTTATTATATGTATAAAACTAAAATTAATCATTAATGTACTTTATTATTATGATTAATTATAATTCTTTATTTTTTATACCTGGATAGTGCCATATGATATTGATAAGAGTTGAGCAGGTACATGGCCCTTCCAAAAAGAGGATACACCTTCTTCATTAAACATTGTCACAGCAGCATGAAAAAATGATCGGTATTTACCAGAATGTCGATGAGAAATTGGCTCAACTTGTAGCTAATTAAAAGAAAAATATATATTATATATTTAATAATTAAATTATTATGATGTAATCATATTATATTTACTTGAAATCTAATCTTGATAACATCAAGTGGTTGACAAATAAATCTTGTCATAAAACCACTTACAGCACCAGCAAGTGCAACATCAACACCTGCTTCTTGTTTTATATTATTTCCTAACATTTTTTTATTATTTATTTAATTATTATAAACAATTAAATGAAAATATTATAGTTGATATATCTGTTACAAGTATAACCTAAATATTTTTTATATTTAAACAGAAAATAAGTAAATAACAATGCTTGGAAGTTTTGTCTTTTAACTGTATAACATAATTAAAATGTATTTAAAAAACTGTCATTTTGACACATGTCATAATTTTTTTATCAAAATAATGACAAACCTATTTTCACAATAAAAACAAACTTTTTTATTATTATTTTTGTTGTGATTATTGAGACTAGCATGGCAGTAGTTGATCAACCAATTGGCAATCAGAAAAAAAAAGCGGCTTAAAAAAAAAAATAAATATTCCGTTATTTATTTATTTTCTTGATGTTAGGCCAAATAATATTCTTTGTTATTAGTAATAAAATAATATAATAAAGTGTTAAAAATGATTGTTAAATTATTAAGCTTTGTTTGGATATTAATGAATGTTGTAGATACTTTCCCAAGGAGAAAATACAATCTTACTGTACCAAGTGAAGTTAAAAGAACAGTTCCAGATGCTAGTACGTTAATAATTTAAACAACTATAAATATATTATATTTGATTAATTTATTATAATTAATTTTGATAATTAAATTAATTTAAAAAATTAGTTGCTTATTCAATAATTGATTTGGAGAGGCTGATAACAACTAGACAAGATCCAGAAGTTAGTCCAGGACTTTTTCAAGGTGATATTGCCATGACTAATGAGGTAAATATGTTATTTAAAAATATGATTAATTTAATTTAAATGATTGAGTTAATTATTAATTATTTGTTTTATTTTATTTTACAGCATTATAATTATTGGCGTATTGCTCTTCGTTGGGATATATTTCCTGATAAATTATGGAAAAATAAAACTGTGTCTTATGTTATTAGTCCACTTTACAGTGAGTTTGATACATTGGTTAACAAAAAATTTAAGTTCGTTATATATTAACTTGATAATTATTTTTTAGAAACTCAAGATTATATAACAATATACAAGGCAATAACATATTTAAACTACATGACTTGTATTAATTTTGTACCATGGGATGAAGTTTCCAAGGACTTTATTATCATTTGGCCCATGAAATATCCTAGTGGGTAATTAAATATATTTAAAAATAAAATAATATGTACATCAATATTAGAAAAATTTAATTAATCAAAAAATATAATTATAAGATGCTGGTCATTTATTGGAAGATTTGGAGGAGCTCAATTATTAAGCCTCCAGCCTCCAGATGAAACAGGACCAAATTGTCTTGGTGATGAGGGTCGTGCTATTCATGAATTAATGCATGCACTTGGTATTTTCCATGAACAAGCTAGAGCTGATCGTGATGATTTTGTTGATATTCATCATAAAAACATCATGCCAAGTAATTTAAAATAATTAATTAATCTTTTATCTCACATTTATTTGTCAATTGAATTTTATTAATTTAAAAATTACAGATTTTTTAAACAATTTCGATAAACAAAGTCTTGAAAATACGACATACAGTTATGAGTATGATTATCAAAGTATCATGCATTATGGGAGTTTTTATTTTAGTAAAAATCCACGAAAACCAACGATAACACCAAAAATACCTGGTGCAATACTTGGACAAAGAAAAAGTATGACAAAAACTGATTGTCTCAAGGTCAATGAACTTTATGGATGTTTAAATGATTCATCTGAAGCAAAAAGATGGTATAATATTTGCAATGCACTTGGAATTTAAATTTAAAAATTAATCGTTATATTTTGAGATACTGGCCAAATGTCCACTTCATGATGCTCAAAACATTTCCAATATTTTTTAGTTATATCAGATAAATTATATCCTCGAGAAGCATCGACAAGAATTTCAATTGTATTCTCTAAATTATCAACTATATTAGCCCAATTATCCTAAAATAATAATATCAATAATGCAAGTTGTTTTCTTTTTTATTATCAAGATGTTGTCTTTGTTTTTTTTCCTCTCAACTTACATTTTTTGATGACGAGTCATTGTTTTCCCACATCCAATAAAATTCATACAATTTTTTTGCAACATCAACGTAATGTGATTCAATTTTTTCATCACAAATAATTTTTTTATCATTAAAAATGGTATTAAGTATTTTTTTACAAATAAAACTATTAGATAATTTTTTATTTTTACTTATATCAATGGATAATAATCGAGCATTTTCAAAATAAGTTGTTGCAAATTTTAATAAATTTAAACACACTTGAAACACAATAATTTCTTCAGCTTCTATCAATAAAACCATACATGTTTTATAAACAATAAACAGCCCTGAAATTTTATTTTTATAATTGTTTAAATAATTATTTAAATGATCAAATGAAAAATTATCTATTTTGTTGATAATAATTAATTGACAAATTGGATTATCTCTATTCTCAAGACAATTTAAAAGATTTTTTTTCTCTGGCTCTTCCATTTTGTTTGATCAATATATTCACCAACATTCAATAACATTTCATGTTATTAATCTGCTGGGAAAATTAATACAAAATTATTTAAAAATTATTTTGAATGTTTTAATCATTTAAATCATCATTCAAAAATAACTTGAAAGTTGTAATAATAATTCATTAGGATCTATTTAAATGTTTTAAATATTAAGATGTGGGTAACTCTGGCTTTTCTATAATAGACTTGTTTTATTTTCGGAATGAAACTGATGAATTAAAGCTGTAATGTTCGTGGAAAAAAAAAATGAAAAAGACAATATATATTCGAGTGATAGATTTGTTAATTTAATTTTTATTTATTTATTTAATCAGGTCAATTGTCTTTTTTTTTTTTCTTTTTTTTATCTTAATTAAACATGACAAAAAATTTTCTTAATTTTTACTTTCATTCTTTTTATTTTAAATAATTGATATACGGTATTAGTAAATTGAGTGCACATCGATTTGACAGATATTCAAAAAATTATTACATACTTTAAACATGACCATTCAAAAAAAACAAAAAAAATGAAAAAAAAAATGGAATGAATACTGCAGAGTTTACAAGACGATAAGAAAGAAAAAAAAAGTCGAATGGCCATGGATCTTAAATACACATTTATATCGGAAAAAAAAGAGAAGACATTTATTCGGTTTTTTTTTTTTTTTTTTTTTTTTTAAATTATTTATTATTTCATAGTTTTTTTTTTCCTTATTTTCATTGAGAATTCAACTCTTTATTTTTCTTACTAAATTGATTTCTAGCTAAATCACCAATTGCAAATAAACCTAAGCACTTTAAATACGCCAATTTTGAATAATTAAAATGTAAAATAATAATATATACTTTAGTTTACATAATGAAAAAGAAATTTTTTTTTTTGTCTCTTCTGATGAAAACTTACGGTTTTTAGTATAAATAAAAAAAATTACAGCTAATATTTAGATTAAATAAATTTACGATCAACCGATAGAATGATAATTTAAAGTCATAAAGACATTAGTAAATCTATCGAATGATATTGATAAATTTAGATGTTCAACTAACGGTATCTTCATTGTTGTTGTTGTTTTATAGTAATTTATAATTAGTAGCTGTTACCGTAGCCATTGCTTCGACCATTATCAAATCTTTTATGTTGACCGGAGAAGGTATTTTCACGTCCACGACTACCACTACCACCACCACCACCATTACTACCATATCCCCAACGATCTAGAATAAAAACAATAAAACTTTCTATTAATAAATTGGTCAAAAGAAATTAAATAATTTAAAATTAAAAAATCACAATGTGGAAGAGTAATTTTAACATAAAGAAAAATGCAATAACTTACTTCTTGCACCGTATCCACCATTTCCATTTCCACCACCACCTCGTTGTGCAAGTTCAGCAAGTTTTGGATTAATAACTTGCTTAGCTTCAGTCAATACATTAACAAGATCTTTAGCTTGTCGGCTATTTTGTGGTGTGAAAAATGCATAACTTGTACCAGTTGATGAAGAACGTCCTGTTCTACCAATTCTGTGTATATAATCCTCTGATGATGATGGGTAATCAAAATTGATTACGTATTTGACATCATCAACGTCTACAGAAATTAATCTTCATTAAATATATTTGAAAAAATGAAATAATAATATAATAATTCATCTAACAATAACTATAAACAATAAAAAAAAATAATTGAAAAGTTGAAAAAAAAAATAATACAAAATAAGTAATAAACTCGAGCTTGAATTTATAGTTTGGTCGATTTAAATGTGTTTCTGAGCAATTTATGATTTATGCATGTTCCCAAATTTTAAATGAAAATGATTTTAAAGCATCTCTGATTTATAAGAGTTTATGAGATAATTTAATTAAAAAAAAATAAAATAATAAATGTTAGTTTTTAATATTAATATTAATAGCAAATGAAGAAAAAAAAATATATTGAGTATCAAAAATAAAGTAGAGAATGAGATAATAAAAAAAAAATGAATTGAAAAAAAAATAAAATAAAATGTTTTATATATTTATATTAAAAGTATTTAAAAAAAAAAAAAATATAATTTACTTTTTTCGTGTTTTTTCTTTTAATAAAAATGTGTTGAACTGGATGTTGTGATAATACAAACCCAATTAAATTGCATATTGATTGATTCCATGTTGATTAATATTTAACAATTGTGTTTCTTGATATGCAATTATCAGTATTGGCCAGTCACATTTTTCTACAACTTTTAATCCCTCACAAAATAGCGATTGTAGCAAAATCAATATTTAAGATTGTTGTCTCGCACCAAGCTGGAGCGACTGTGGTGTGTATTATTTTATATTTAATAATAATACTTGAATATATATTTTTTTCAAATATAATTATCATCACTAAGAACACAGCCGACAAACACAGCGCGACAATGACCCGCGGACCACCAAAAAAAAGAATGATTATTTTGATTGTTGTGGTACACAGGACTGCGTGACACAGAGGCACATTGAAGTACATGTTTGTTTATAACTCTGCATGTACAATTTTGTCTATATATTTGCTTGGGCATATATAGTCTTAATCAATAAGAGCACAGATAGTGAGTGAGCCATGGATATTCACGTATCCAAACGTGATATATCATTTTTTTCTTTTATATATATTAACATATATAAAAAAAAATAAAACAAAAAACTTGCAAGTTTTACATATTTTCATTTTCTCATTGCACACTCAACATGATCTGTGCACCATGTGCCTCTGAAACAAAGGACAACCAGACTGATTAAAATAAATTATAAGATGCCCACTCTAAATTTACTTAAGTATTTTTTTTAAATTAACTACACATATTATTAATCCCAACTCGAATTAGCTTCTTTGATTTTAACAATTGGAATTATCACCAATACCACCCACATAAATTACTTGTTTTTTTTTAAAAATATTTATAAACGTAAATAAAAAAAAAAATAATAATATAATAACCGATGAAAATTGACGTTTGAAATTAATTTTTCTATTGTTAAATCCTGACATTCATGATAGTTCCAAGTGTTCGATTCGATAACACAACCGGTGTATTGATTCGATTATAAATATGATGTAAAAAAAAAAAATTAAATTAATGGATATAACAACCGAAGCATTCGAGTCGATAAGTGGACAATAATCAGCACGTTGTTGTGAAACACCGGAGTGGTGCCTCAGTTATTCTCTTCTTTATTTATAAACCAAGGATTTTTTTTTTTCAACTCCACGAGTGAGGCATCAAGTTCATATAACCAGTCTGTGCTACATCGCTGCCCCTTCCTCCCTCACTCAACAGACACAATTTTTTATTTTTAAAAAAAAAAATTTCCCTTCGCGATCGCGCAGTTGAAACACAAAAAATATAATCTCCCTTTTTTTTTTTTTTTTAGAAAAATCAATAACGCGTTAAACAAACGCGTGATTACAAAAAAAAAATATTACGATTTACGATATTTAAAATTTATCACGATTGAATTTTTAATTAACACCAAATGGTGTTCCTTACCGAGTCCTCGAGCAGCTACATCAGTGGCAACTAAAATAGAGCCTTTTTTATTTCTGAATTCTGTAAATTAAGAAATGTATTTATAGAGAAAATTTAAATTACCTCTTAAAACATAGTCACGTTCTTGTTGTGATTTATCACCATGCATACAAACTGCTGGCCAGCCATAACGACGTATATTTCTTGTAATATTTTCAACCTTTTTTTTTGTTTCAACAAATATTATTGTTTTTCCACCGTCATCATTAACATTTCCAATTTCTTGAAGAAGTGTTCCCAGTCTGTAAAAAATAAATAGCAAAAAAAAAATTACAATTAATGTTGTTTTATTGATAGTAAAATTATTATTTTCTTTTAAAAATAATAATTCAGTTCTTCTTAGAGGTATTAACGTGTGTAATAATCATTGAATAATCATTAACGTTTTTCATCATGTTAAATTAATGCATAACAGTAATATGAATATAAGTGGATAAGAAACTTACTTGGCTTCTTTCTCGTGTTCTTGACATACATCAACAATTTGTAAAATATTATGATTTGCTGATAATTGTAATGATCCAATATTTAATTGTGTATAATCAGTAAGATATTCTTCAGCAAGATTTCTAACTTCTTTTGGCCATGTTGCTGACCACATAAGTACTTGTCTATCTGGTCTAATTTGTTCAATGATTTTTCTAATTTGTGGCTCAAAACCCATGTCTAACATACGATCAGCTTCATCAAGTACTAAATACGTACATCTACGTAAATTTGTTGTACCTCTTTCAAGAAAATCAATAAGTCTACCGGGTGTTGCAATAACAATTTCAATACCACGTTCTAAATCTCTAGCTTGTCCACCTTTTGGTGCACCACCAAATATACATGTATTACGTACATGTGATAATGAACCAAAGTCATTAGCAACTGTTTGTATTTGTTGTGCAAGCTCTCTTGTTGGTGCAAGTACTAATGCAATTGGTCCATCACCACGACCAAGTGGTTGTTGACTATTAATATGCACAATTGCTGGTAACATATAACCAAGTGTTTTGCCTGATCCAGTTTGGGCAATACCAACCATATTACCACCAGACATAGCTATTGGCCAACCTTGTGCTTGAATTGCTGTTGGTTCAGAAAAACCTTGTTTCCTAAGTCCTTGCATAACGTATTCAGGAAAATTACCCTCTTCAAAATGTTGAATTGGATTTGGTATTTTGTCACCTTTTAATGTCATTTGTTTATCAATACGAAATGATTCAACTTCTTTTGGATGACGATTTGATACATTTGCATGTGGTACATAAAATTCTTTTTTAAAGGGACGAAGATTTTCATGATCCCAATTTGGTTTACGTAGAGCATTACCAGCTCCACTGTTATTGTTGTTGTTGTTATTATTACCACCACCACGAGCACCACTACCTCCTACTGATCCAAAACGGGATCCTCCGTTAGCACTATTACTTCCACCACGGCTATTGTTAAAACGACCACCGCCATTATTTCCATAGCTATTCCTTTGACCACTACTACTGCCTCCACCACCACCAGTACGTCCACCGCTGCTACCTGAACCTCCACCGCTACGATAACCACCAGATGAACCACCGTATGTCCTAAAATGGCGGAGTAAAAATTTATTGATTAGCCAACTCACAAGGAGATTATGTAATAATTATTTTTATGATTTTAAATGATATCAAATTCAAGAAGTTATACTAATTAAATAAATTTAATGTTATTGAAATTAACATAAATATTTTGTATATGTGTCAAATAATTAGAAATATATAAAATTAGAACAATGGAGAACGTTTGAGTACTTACATTATGATGATTAGTTGAACGCTTTTCAGTCCCGTTAATAAAAAGTTGCTTAACTTTTTGTTGTCTGTTGTTTGTTTTTGTTGTTTTTAATGCACAACCTGTCAAAAATATAGAAAATTAGATATTTATAAATAAATTTTTCTATATTTTTTAGTGTCTAATAATAAATGTTATTAATTGTTTCCAAGATGGAGATAAACTTACTGGTTTGCTGTGCTGGGACGAAAAGGACGGTGGAGAAACGATGCTCAGCAAAACGACGGATATTGATCGCATTTAGAGGGGATTATTGCGTTGCGCACAACATTCAACCGCATTCAACTATGTACATATAACAGAATTAATTTATTGATTTCATATAGTTGAAAAAAGACAAAGAAAACATAAGAATGTTAACCGAAATGATTTTTTATTTGTTTATAATACGAAAAATAATAAGAGAGATTTTATTTTTACTAAAAGTAACATTTATTGATTTAAAAAAAAAAATGTAAATAGCAGAAATGTAGCTGTCAAAGTTTGAGTTGTGCTTTTGACTCAAGTTGTAATCTACCATTATGTATGCATACATAATTCGTTATTTTTTAAGATTTAATACTTCCTTTTCATTTCTGGTTGCTTGATAGATTTTTAAAATAAAAATTGATTTGTAAAGCTTTAAAGGGGTATTGAATAAGAGATAGGCAACTACATAAGACCACTCTTCGTATAAAGGAGTGATTTGTTGATTCGATTTATCTTTTAGGAAAAATAACAATTACAATTTTATATACAGTATACATAAGTCTCTATCTACTTTAATTTTTCACCCTTAAGCCATTTATTTAGTATTATTGAATCAACATCCTTTTTGTTGGTATTTCCATTGCAATCATTATTTATTTCAGAACGTTCAAGACAAGTCTTTGTACAAGAATCACAAACGTTATCACCACAACATACTTTAAGAAAACCTTTACACTGGAAACATAAATAAATTATTAACCAAAATCAATAATAATAAATAAAAGTTATAAATGAGCTCAAGTATTACTTACTGATTGTCCATTTAACTCGCACAATGTTGAATATTCTTCGCCTTCAATTGAATAAACAAAATTTATAATATTAAAAATTACAATTGCAGAAAAAAAATATTTATTTATTTTTTTAATCATAATTATGGCTTATTTAATAATTATGCAATTCAATAGATAAATATAAATATAGATATTATAAAATTTAATTAAATAATCGAAAGTTTAGACACGTTGATATGATGATTTATATGAATTTATAAATGAAACCAGTTTTTATATCAACTTGAAAACGTACTTTAATCAAGTATATTTAATGTATTTAAATAATAAAGTCAATTTATTTAATTAACATCAACAAGTTATGTTGATATGTCAAATTATTGATTAACACATTGATAAAAAAGTCTCGAAATTTTCAAATAAAGTCGTTATCTTAAATGTGGGTCAAATTAGTTATATTTATCCAAAATGAACTTGATATTTTACAAGTAATCATTCAATATTTATTATTTTTAATAAAAATATTAATAACAATTATTTAAATATTTATACTTACATAATTCATATGAATACCAATTAAATATTTGATAAAGTTGCTTTAAAATCATTTATTCTTTTTCAAGTAAATTTAGTTCAAAAAAATCAAAGTCAATTTCAAACTTTAATTACATAAAAGTCAAAATATAATTGTTATTTATTGAAGAATCAATTTTAAAAATAATATAAATGTTATAAAGGTAAATTAATAAACAAGTCATCACATCAATATATTGAATTATTTATTTTTATTTTTCATCATAGAAATGCACTTTTGAAACCTACAGAAGAGATTATAAATCTCGAACAGTAATGCTTTTATTTTTTTAATCTTGAAAATTAAATAAATATTCAAATAAAAATTATTAATTAATTAATTTTTTTTTTATTAGTTGAAACATATTTTAATTATTTATTTATTTTTATATATCATTGTATCAGGGCTTTTTGCAACGAGTTCTACCTCATTTACTGTTTTAATAATTTTTTTAATTTATTTTCATTTGACATTGTGTTGACGTTTCTTTTTTTTTTTTCTCTCAACTGTAAAAAATTTTAATTAATAATAATTAATAAAAAAAAAACTGAATCAAATATTTATACATTTACTTTTGTACGAATATTTAATGTATTTTCTGTGAATGCTTGTTTTTCATTGAAAATTTGACAATACAAAATTGTTTTTAATACTTGAAAAATTTTTTTTTTCACTATCTAAAACAATATTTCAATAAAATGCTTATAATTTTCCATTTTTGTTTCTAAAATTAAATAATTTTAACATAAATAATAATAAAATAATACATGTAATTATTCAATTTTATTTATCGTACGATTTTCTTTTGAATTTGATAAATTGGATAATCAAAAAAAAAAAAAAACGAAACAATACAATGTCAACAATCAAGTAATCAAGTATTATTATTTTATGAAAAAAAAATTTAATTGATATTATTTAATGAAAATGTCATTTGTCATTGACTAGAGTCTTGATAAATTTATCTCTCACATCATTCACTCTTTTTTTTTAATAATTCCCATCATCCACATTGTACAAATGATTTTTATTTTTTCAATTTTCTCATTTATATCTTTTAATAAAACAAAAAGAAAATTATAATTTTTTCTTTATTTTATCTACAAAAATTATCTGAGTCGAGATGGTGTATCGCATTGGATTTAATTTTTTTATTCTTTTAAATTGAATTTCATCGTGTCATATCGAGAAAGGTAGGTGTTTATTTTTACTAATCTCTATAGCCATAGTTAAATTATCATTATTATTATTTTATTTTTTTATTAAAAAAAATATATATATATATGTATGGAAGAGAGATTTTATATTCAATTTACTTTTTTTAAAACAAGCGAAAAAAAATTGATTAAAAATTAAAAAATACAAATAAACTTTAGCTCAGATAAAAATTGCATCCGAATTGCGGACGGCATCAATTCAGGTTAAAAATATATTGCCTATTTTCAATTTGTTAATATTTTTTTAAATTGATATTTTGAGTGTTTTAAATTGGCGATAGATATCAGTCTTTTTTAAAAACGGATAATTTAATTTATAACATTACACAGTACGCACGTTTTTTTTTTTTTTTTTCGTTAAATTTAATAACAATAAAATGAAAATTAATTGTTAAAAAAATCAAGTAGTAATAAAAATAATAAAAAAATAATAAAATACGATTTCATGTACGCGATATCACAGTATTCTCTATTTTATAAATTCAAGGTACACGTGTTAATATTTTTTTTTTTTTTTAAATTAATTATTACCTCGTTAATTATTTATTTATTAATTTTATAGAGACACTACGATATTAATACTCGCGTTATTATTTTTCTTTATAATTTGTGAATTTATAATATCAAATTATTGGTAGCTGAGTGTTACGACAATTAGTCAGTTTCTTTTCTTTTTTTTTTTTGTCTAATTGAATCAATAAATTATTTGCAATTGAATAAATAAATTCAATTTATATAATTTTACAATCACAAAATGAGATTGTTTGTTTTTTTAATAAAGAGAAAAAGAAAACACATTTTTCTTTTTTACACAATTATAATCGAGCTGCCTCACTAAGTACAAATTATTTTTTATAATTTAAATTCACAAATTTTCTTTTTTTTTAAAGGTATAATTATGGCAATGTCGTGTTTGAAGACGCCTATCTTTCTCATTTATCGAGACACGTTTTAATCAATTTTTTTTTGTTTAAATTTAATTACTTGTTTTATTAAATTCACAATTTTTTATCTCTCATTTCTTTTGTTTATTTAATTATGTTTCTATCTAACTTTTTATTAAATGTGCGTGTGTCATTCATTAAATTTGCGAACACCTCAAATATCATTTAAATTTTTTATCTATTAATTCTGTCATTTTCATTCTTTTTTTTTTTTAAATCCATATTAATTACAAAATTCACGTGCTAATTTATTTATTTATCATCAAAAAAATAAATCAACTATTTACTAATTTTTTTTTTTATTTTTAACATCTAAAAAACAATCAGATATAATTGCTGATTGAGGTACTCGTTGCCCCGTTTATTTAAATAAATCAATTAATTACTCAAGAGTTTTTTTATTTTTTCATTTTATTTCATTTAATCATTCATTTTTTTTTTCATTTAAAATTTTTTTTGGGTTTACACTTTTGTTTTAATTTATTGTTCATTAAATCCAGGTTTCCTTGTGGCCTTATTGGAAGTCAACGACCAAATACACATCTTTTGGAGACTCGTAATGTATTTTTTTTTTTATTTTTAATTTTTTAAATTACAATGATATGGTATTTAAAAAACCACACAATATAAAATTGAATTAATTATTTACTTTTGTCTCTCCTATTTTTATTCATTAGTCATGCGGCGCAAAATAACGATATTTATTATTTTTTTTTCATGCGCTACATTTTTTTGTTTGTTTGTTTTTATTCTTTTTTTTACATATCACAGAACTACGCATTCGTCTATCATTAATACTTATTTGTCATTTAAATAATTTAATTACCCAGCAATATTTAATCAAGACGAACGCTAATGTACGGGTAGCCTCCATATTTCAAATTTCTTTTTTTTTTTCTTTTTATTTTCACAAAATTTGTATTATTCTTAATTTTATTCTTCGTTTAATTTTTAATCATCTCAGCGTCTGTTTCTTTTTTTTTTCTTTTTTTTTTTTTACAGATTATTATTAATTTAAACAAAATTATTTCGAATTTTGAATTTTGAATTTACAAAATTAATAGTTACACAGCACAATGAGATCAAGACAAATTAAAAAAAAAAAAGAAAAAAAATTCTGTAAAAATAGTCAAACAGACGCACAAGAAGTTGACAATTGGAGATCCGCAAAAAAAAAAAAAAAAAAAAGTAAAAAAAACATTATAATAAATGTTTTTCTTTAACAAATAAATTAAAAAATAAAAAAATATTGAGTTTCCATTATTAATTAAGTTTGGTCGCGGGTTTCCATGTTTTATATAATAAGGCATTAATTCATACTTTATTTTATATATTTTTTTTTTAATTACGCTTTTGTATCCTTTTGTCATCACAAAAAAAGGTAGAAAGAAAAAAAAAATTGCGCGCATGACGCTTAGTCTCATAGATAACATCATCATAACTGACATAAGTTGACATTATTTTTTAAATAAATCTTATATCAATTCTGTTAATTATTTATTTAAAAAAAAAAAAAAAACAAAGAGAGAATTAATAAACAACCTAAGAGTCATCAGTACAAATACGTTTCAAGTTTAACTCAAACGATGAATTCATCAGTCTTGACGGTTTTTATTTTATTTTTTTTTTTTCAAAATAAAAAATAATAATAACTATTATTTATATAAACGAATAAACAAAAATAGAATTTTTAATTTTTTAAATAATATATATTTTTATAATATATATATTTTAACTGTTAATTAATAAATTGTTAGATAATTGGGCCACAGTTTGATGCAACGCCGGCGTGCAATTATTAATCAGTTGTGAACATTGGCAATAAAATATATTTGAATAATTAAATATTTTATTTATTAATTTTCTTCATCATTGCCCGAACTAGTAAACGTCAATGAAGAACCATCATTTGTATTGTTAACTCTTACGTATTTAATTATTATTTATTTATTTATTTTTTTCCATACAAAAATAAGGTAAGCACAGCCACGATTGGGACTACGCGTCCGTGTTTTTTTTTTTTAGTTTAGTTTAGTTTATTATCCCTTACGATTTTGAAAAAAAAAAACAAAATAAAAAAAAAAAACCGTTATTATTATATACTTGATATCAACTGTGATACACTTAATATTTCATTAAACTCACTGGTAAAAGTTTAATTGTCTTTTTTTTTTTTTTTAAAAAAATTAGTCGTAAGGGTTAATTATTTTCTTTTCCCCCCTTTTTTTTATATGTGCAAAAGGCATTTGTTAATTCTCTTTATTTTGTTTTTATTTTTTTTTTTTCATTGTTTATTAATTTATCAATATTTTTATTCATTTTATATAATCATAGTTGAGACGCTTTTTTTTTTCTTCTTTTTTTGTATGCAAATGGCAATTCTTCACAAATATTTATGTAGATTTGTTTTTTTTTTTTTTTCATTTGTTTATTAATTTTCATTAATATTCGATTAAATTAAATCATAAATTATCGGTTTATATCTCTAACCCACCCCCCTTCTATATGTTTCGTGCATTTCCAAAAGATACAGATTAAATTTTACATTATTTTTTTTTAAATTCGTTTTTCAAAAAGAGATTACTAATTATACTTTTTATTAATATTTAATTAATAATTGATATTAGACATAAAGAATACCACTTGTAACTATATAATTGTGGTTGATTATTAATATTATATATTTTATTAAATTTTCAATTTTTATTTTCTCTTTTTTTTCCACGTAATACCGTATTATCGAGCTATCAACTATTTTATTTGTTTTTTTTTTTTTTTATGTCAAAATATTCGACTGGAATGTGCCTTTAAATATCGGCGCATTTTTTTGCATTAAATATTATTAAATTTTCACGATATATCAAAAAATTCAAGTAATCAATAAATCAATTGATTAACAATATTTCAAACCACTGGTTTTATTTAAATTATTCTTTTTAATTTTTTTTTCGTTTAAAAATGACGCATCATTCCAGTATATATATGTAAGCACAATTACAACGATATTAACATAAAAAAAAATAATAATAATAATAAAAAAAGAAACAAACTAATTAGGGAAAAAAAAAAAAAAAAATTTCATATAAAAATTTCACAATAAAATAAAAAATATAAAAAAATATTGGACATGACATTTGTAAATTGAATAAATAACAATAAGACATTTCCAATACATGCAAACCTTTAAATTTACCGTGAAATTATTATATAATTTTTTTTTTTTCTAATAATAACAATACGAATAGATTAAAGTTTAAGAATTGAATCAAAAAAAAAAAATAATTATAATGAAATTATGATAAACACATAGTTGTGTATCTAGTTTTTTTTTTGTTTGTTGAAGAAGAGGAAAAAAAATTAATAAATTTTCGACAAAATGGAATAGACTCACAAATGGTAATATACTCTTTCCATTAATTGTGTCAAAAAATTTATGAATTATATAATTACCTTGCAGAGATATTGAAAAGTTATTGTTGAACTGGTGTTGGTGGATATTGGTATGCATATGGTGCAACAGCTTGATAATTAGTATATCCAGTTTGATATGCACAAGTTGGTAGCTGTTGTGGTCCTAGTGCTCTTGGATTATAAGCAGTTTCACTAACAGTATTGTTAATAAGGCTTGATGGACCAGATTTAGTATGTTGTGCTGGCATTATAAATGGTGGTGGTAATGTATATAATCCTTGTGGACTTTGTGTAGCAGCAGCAACAGCAGCTGTTAAATAACCACCATTTTGTTGTTGTCTTGGTGCTTGATTCATATTACGACCTTGATAACCACCAGTTGGACGTGATTGATATCTTGGTCCTCCTTGTGATGTTTGATAATTTGGATTTCCATTTGCTGATTGATGATAATTATTTTGTTGATAAGCACCATTTGTTGGACGTTGTTGTTGCTGTTGTTGTTGTGCTGCTTGTGCTTGTTGTTGATATCCATTTTGATAATTATATGAACGTTGTAATTGTCCATTCATCATATAATTATTTTGTCTTTGCATTGGTTGACGTTCTGACATTTGATTTTGATGATAATTTTGTTGTTGATATTGTTGATTATTTTGCCATGTATTTGTACCAGTTGGACTTGCATTATTACGTGGACTTGAACTCATTGAATTATCTTTACTACCTGGTCTAACTGTATTCCATCTTTGACGTCCTTTACCAAATTGTCCACGTTGAGAATTAGCAAGTTCAATTAATTGTGGATTAACAACTTGTCCAGCTTCTTCAAGTACAGACATTAATTCTTTAGCTTGACGTGCATTATTAAGTGTAAAATATGCATATGCTGTACCAGCTGCTTGACAACGTCCAGTTCTACCAATTCTATGTATATAATCTTCTGAACTATTTGGATAATCATAATTAATAACATATTTAACATCTTCAACATCAAGACCACGTGCAGCAACATCTGTTGCAACAAGTATTGTTGTTTTACCATTTCTAAATTCTGATAATACATTATCACGTTCTTGTTGTGATTTATCACCGTGTATTGCTAATGCAGACCAACCTTCACGTTGTATTGCTTTTGTAATATCATCAACTTTTTTTTTAGTTTCAACAAATACAATTGTTTTATTACCTCTTTCACAACGTAATTCACGTAATAATACAGATAATTTACCTTCTTTTTCATGCTCTTGACATACTTCAATTATTTGACGTATATTATGATTTGCAGCAAGTGTTAATGAGCCAATATTAATTTGTATATAATCAGTTAAAAAATCTTCAGCAAGTGCTTGTACTTCTTTTGGCCATGTTGCTGACCACATAAGTACTTGTCTATCTGGTCTAATTTGTTCAATGATTTTTCTAATTTGTGGCTCAAAGCCCATGTCTAACATACGATCAGCTTCATCAAGTACTAAATACGTACATCTACGTAAATTTGTTGTACCTTTTTCAAGAAAATCAATAAGTCTACCAGGTGTTGCAATACATATTTCAACACCACGATCAAGATCACGTGCTTGTGGTCCTTTTGGTGAACCACCAAATATACATGTATTACGTATACATGATGATGAACCAAAATCACGTGCAACTGATTGTATTTGTTGTGCTAATTCACGTGTTGGTGCTAATACAAGAACAATTGGTCCTTCACCACGAGCAAGACGTGGTTGATTATTAATATGCACTGTTGCTGGTAATATATACTATTGTGGATACAAAAAAATTCATTAAAATTTATCAATTAATTAATAAAAATAAAACAAATCATTATCACTTTTTATTATACTTACAGCAAGTGTTTTGCCAGATCCAGTTTGTGCAATACCAACCATATCACGTCCACTCAATGCAATTGGCCATCCTTGTGCTTGAATTGCTGTTGGTTCTTGAAAGCCTTGTTTGCATATTTCAGCCATAACATAATCAGGGAAATTACTTTCTTCAAATGTTTGAATTGGAAATGGTAAATTATTTCCTTTAACTGTTATTTCTTTTCCAGCAAGATATTGAGCTACTTCATTTGCATTACGTGCACTAACATTTGGATGTGGTACATATAAATTTTTAGCAATTGCTGGTAATGCTGTCATATCCCATGATGGTTTTTTTAATAAATCACCAGGACATTTTTTCAATTGATTTGGATTATTTTTATTGGCTTTATAATTATTAGCCAATTGTTGTTGTTGTTGGCTATTCCAATAAGTACCACCCATCATATTATTTCTGTTGCCATAATTACTGTTTTGCCTAGGTCTATATTAAAAAAAAAAAAAAAAAAAAATCAATCAATCAATTTATTATTATTATTATTTAAATAGTGTCAACATTTTTTCTTTTATCATCAATATAATAGTCGTGAACAAAAAACTATTTGTCATCTATCAACTGTCAAACATTATTGACCAAAATGCCAATGATTTGATTATAAATTTCACGATTTGATTATGATAATAATAACAGTTATTATTACGATTTTAACAAAGGTAATAAAAAAGAACATAAAAAAAGAAAAAAAAAAAAAAATTATAGCTGAGTACACACAAAATGGCGGATGGCTGAGCCCCAGCGGAACTCGCAACTACGACCGGCCATGATGGGTCATTCTTTTTTTTTTTTTTTTTTTTCTCTCTTTCTTCTATTATATTTAAAGATAAAATTAATCTATCTCTTTCACTATGTTTATTGATTAAAAATTTATAAAATACTTACGAGGTTTGTGGATTTCCATAACCGTTGGTGTACATGATAGTACAGCGTTTATAAACTTTTATAAATTCACAAAAAAGAAAAATATGTTATCAAATATTTTTTGCGTTTGTGTATTTGATGAAATAATTTAACAAGCGTTAGCAACTCTGTTGAATCCAATCAAACCTGTGAACACACAATGACCATGATATATTTTAGTATACTCATTTTATCAAACAGTTGAAAAGAAAAAAAAAAAAAAAACTATTTTATCATATAATTATTATAATAGAAAAAAAAAAAAAATAAAACATCAATACGACTGTTGTCGTGCCAATTTATCATCCAAATAAATAAATAAAAAAAAAAGTATAAACATCTACAATTATTGGAGTATATTTATTATAAATAAATAATATTTATATTATTAAATAAATTTTTAACAAGCTTACCAAGACGACCCGGTATACAGAGGCGACAATGGCTAACAGGCGACAGTAAGACGGAAACGAGCGAGTCGTACAGTTTTTACCGTTCGTCATTTGATCACGTGACCTCACCTAGAACAACGTCATGTGATTATTTTCATCCAATCATTATTATATGTGTTATTATTTTACATGTTTGTGTATAACCCGGAGATGTGTTGACCAATAAACGAGCTAGCTCTAAAAATCGATCTACTTTCTCTCCTTCTTCTCCCTCTCTTTTTATCATTCTCCCTATTTTATCAAAAGGATTCTTTTTTTGCTTTTTTTTCTATTTATTTATTTTATGTATAGAGTTTTGCGTGTGCAATATTATATACCTACTATATGATACATAGAGATAAATAAACTTCACCATCGACCCCCGCTGACACCCTTCATTTTACCCTTAGTTTTCCTTGACCTCACGATGCCTGGGATTTATATATTCTAGATAGATTGAATGATACTTTTTATAAACAATATTTAACACAAACAAACGTGTTAATTAAATTACATTTGACAAGTAAATAAATACATCATTAAACAATATATAAATAAATACAATAATTTTATGCTTAAAGATTCTATTATATTTACTTATTTAATATTATAAAACTTATAGCTTAATGTTTTCAATAAATTATAAACAAATAAAACAGCTATTGTTTTATTATTATGTAAAAGATTTAAGTACCTATATAATTATTGAGCCAATCAATTTTTTTTTTTTTATTAATTGATACAGTTTTTATACATTCAATACAGTACATTGTTGATTTTTCTTAAATATATTATTTTTTAAATACAGAGGAATGAATCGATGACTGTTTTTTTTTTTTTTTTTCTTTTTTCAATTTTATTATTTAATATCTAATGACACGTACATATTTTTTCAAATATATAACTAAAAAAAACATCAAAAAAAATACAGATAAATTTACAGTTGTTGGCAGGAAAAAAAATTAAAAAAAAATTAATAATAATAACAATGATTAGTGTCGAAAAAAAAATGAAAAATCTATAAATTTTCAATTTTAAAATCAACTAGAAATATTAATTTATAAATTGAAAAAAAAAAAAGAAAAAAATATATATATATAAACTAAAGTATGATTATTAAATGTTAATTTGTATTGTTTTGTCATAATTAAATTAATAATCATAATGGAAAAAATCTTTAAGAATTATTGATTTGTCAAAATAACATTATTGTTAATTTTAGTGTTATGAATTCTTAACTCACAAATGCTCAATTTAGTATTTTAATTATTATTTGATAATCATCTTTCACTGCTCCAGTAACTTTTTCCAATAACTAAAAAACAAGTAAAAATAGCATCACAACATTAGTTTCATTTAAAGATAATAAAAATAATCTATATTTATTTTGTTTAAATGATTATTAACCTGGACCAGGACTCGGTGATAATTTTCCACGATGCATTGGTGGTGGACTGCGACTTCTTGAGTAACTACGTGAATAACTTCTCATACGACCACGACCATTTTTTTCACGACTGTAACTACGACTTCTGCTTCGACTACGGCTTCGACTTCTAGAGAAACTTCTATCACGTCCACCAGGATAACCACCTCCACGGCCACCACCACCTCCACCACGTCCACGCCATTTATTTCTCATACCTGATTAATAAACGAATAAATAAACACATTAATAATGAATAATTATCAAAATAAAAAATAATAAACAAGTATTAAATTTACCTCGATGTCTTCCAAATCCACCATTACCACAATTGCTTCTATTATCAGCAAGTTCTCGTAATTTTGGATGAATAACTTGATTAGCCTCAGTCAATACTTGTATTAAATCATTAGCCTTATTTGAATTTTGTGGTGTAAAAAATGTATATGCTGTTCCAGTACAATTTCTTCTACCAGTTCTACCAATACGATGTACATAGTCTTCTGAACATGATGGATAATCAAAGTTAATAACAAACTTGACATCTTCAACGTCTGGAATTTACGAAATATCATTTTAATATAAATCATTTAAATAACCAATTCAAAAAAAAAAAAAACAAAAATTAAATTATGATTAATTATTAAACAAAGAATAATTTTATTATTTTTAATTTATCTATACCGTCAAATAAATTTCCTAATAATAAAAACAATTATAAAAAGATAAAAATATTATTTATAAAACCACAAATAAAAGTCCCATTAATAAAAAAAAAACCCCTTTAATTATTATTATTGTATAAAAAAAATAAATAAATAAATAATAGGACTAAAACTTTTGGTAAAACGAAAAAAAGCAATTAATAATATTAAAATGAAAAATAAAATTAGTCATAAATAATTAATAAGAGATTCTACAATAAAAGCATAATAGAAAAGAAAAAAAATATAAACAATCATACTAATAAATAATGTGAAAAAATAAAAAAATAAAAATTATCAGTCGGGTGAGGATAATTAAATCATCAATAATAAATGATGATCATAATCAAGACGTACACGAGCAAGAAGGGAGTTGGAAGAGCTGTCAGATAGACACAGGCAGGCTCGGCTAGCAGTGCGTAGATCTCGAGATTAAAGTCAATCAAGATAGTCACTCAAAGCCTTGCGCCATATCCAACAATGTTGAACCAACCAATGATGCTCACTTTAATTTATTCCAGTTATTATTAATTAATTATTATATAATCAATTAATTAATTTATTTTGTTTAGTTAAAACAAAAAAAGAGAGCCAGCATTATTCATATTGATATTTTTTCTTGATAATATAATCAATGTTGTCATCCCATTGTCATATACACAGATTGTGTATTTATGTTTCCATTGGTACCAATTACCAATTCCAATGAAGTTTACTGGTTTTCATGAAGATTTACAATGAGGCACGGCGCAGCAGCCATCACCACAGACAATGCAAACTGGATAATCCAACACAAAAACCAACCAGAAATGAAGAGCCTTATTTATTATTAATAATAAATTAATAAATAAAAATTCATAAAATAAACTAAATCACTGTTGTTGATTTGTATATTTTATATTTTATCGGTTTCAATTTGCATTTGTTTTTGCATTACCCGGCGTAGGCCTGCGCGCAATGTGCCTCTGCAATCCAAACAAACATCCAGTCGCGTTAAATTTTTATTATGTTTGTAATTAATTTTTTGATAAATTAAATTGACATAAAAAAAAAAAGCAGCAACAATTGAATTTTTTTTTTTTTTAAATTAAATACTTCATTTGTTACGGCAAATGATATTATTATTTTTAATTATTAAATTTGTTTGATTTATATTGGAAAAATATAAAGAGAATTTTTTAAAAATTTTTAATTGATAGAGTTGTTTTGGCTTACCTAGACCACGTGCTGCAACATCTGTTGCAACTAAAATTGGAGCTTTGCTTGATCTGAAATCTTTATTTGGAAAAGAAAAAAAAAAATTATATTAATTATTGTTGTTTATTGATTAAACGTTAAATAATTATTTATTTATTTATTTATTACCTTGTAAAACCCAATCACGTTCTTGTTGGGTTTTGTCACCATGAATACAAACAGCTGGCCATCCATCACGTTTCATTTTTCTTGTTATTTCTTCAACTCTACGTTTTGTTTCAATAAAAACAATTGTTTTGTTTTCATTTTCAGCCATAATTTCTTTTAACAATGTACTCAATCTAAAAATATAAAAACAAATAATTAACCAAATGATAATGTTATATTATTTAAAATAATAAATAAAACAATATAATTACTTATTTTCTTTTTCATAATCTTGACAAACATCAATAATTTGTAGAATATTATGATTTGCTGATAATTGTAATGATCCAACATTAATTTGTGCATAATCTTTTAAAAAATCTTCAGCAAGTGCTTGTACTTCTTTTGGCCATGTTGCTGACCACATAAGTACTTGTCTATCTGGTCTAATTTGTTCAATAACTTTTCTTATTTGTGGCTCAAAACCCATATCCAACATACGATCAGCTTCATCAAGTACTAAATATGTGCATCTTTTTAAATTTGTTCTATTTGATTCTAAAAAATCGAGTAATCTACCAGGTGTTGCTATGATTATTTCAACTCCACCATCAAGATCTCTTGCTTGATTTATTTTTGATGCACCACCATATAAACATGTATTTCTAATTCCAGATGTGTGTCCAAAATCATCAGCAACTTGTTGTATTTGTTGTGCAAGCTCTCTTGTTGGTGCTAATATCAATGCAATTGGACCATCTTTTCTTAATAATTTTGGTTGATTATTAATATGTACAATTGCTGGTAATACATATGACAATGTTTTTCCTGATCCAGTTGATGCTATTCCTACCATATCACGTCCACTCAATGCTATTGGCCATCCTTGTGCTTGTATTGATGTTGGTTCTTTAAAACCCTGACGTCTATTTTTAATATTAAATTATTATTATTACTATTGTTATTAAACACGTGTTTATATTGAATTAAAATTGATAAACTTACTTGACTTCTTTCATGACATAATCAGGAAATCCAGCTTCTTCAAATGTAAATACTGGATTTGGCATATTTTTACCTTTCAATGTGATTTCTTTATCACTTCTATATTGTTCAATGATTCTTGGATCTCTATTGATAACTGCATCACTTGGTACATAGAAATCTTTTTTAAATGATTCTAAACGACCAAGATCCCATCTTGGTTTACGTAAACTTGCACCTGGTTGATGTCTACCGCCACGATTAACACGATCTCGTAAATTACCAGTTGCCCAACCACGTCTATCACGCATTGGGGATCTACTTCTTGATCTTGTTCTTGATCTTCTCCTACGATCACGATCTCTACTGCGACTAAAATAACATTAATAATATTACTATGATGATAAAAAAAAATATTATAATTTATTATTAGCTTTTATTATTAACAATTTTTATGTATTTATTGATATTAAATGAATAACAAGACGCGACGCTCAAAGTGTTTTTCAGACGCCACTGACAATACAAATTTTTTTATCTATTTATATTTGGAAGACTTACCTGCGAAATCTACCCATTGTTAATTTATTATTGTATAAAAAAATATTTGTTTATAGAACAAAAGGACCACTTTTAGAAAAATAGATAAATAAATGTATTTATTATTTTTTTTTTTTTTTGGAGTTTAGGGCTGAGCAAGCGATTATTTCTCTAACCGCGAGGGAAAAATCCTGACATCACAGAAATGGCCGGTATGTGGCGTGCATGGTAAAAAAAAAAAAATAACAAATTTACGTAACCATTTTCTCCCTGGACAGGTAGCCATTTACCCTAGCTAGTTTTAAAAAAATTTGAATATTCCAATTCAAATATGTACCGATGAAAATTAAATATCAAAAAGAAATTTTAATGTAGGTAACAACAACAACAAGTATAAACAACATTTATTTATTTTTTTTAAAATCATATTCAGAGTATATTTTTTTTAATATAAAAAATTATTATAAATTTACAAATTTTGTTCGTTTAAGCCATTTGTTTAACATTTAACAAATTATTTTAAACTTTTTAATAAAGGCAATCATTTCATTTTAAAAATATATTTTCGTTTTCCAGTTTTTCACTTCAATAACATAAATGAATAGCAAATTTATATGAAAATTTATTATTCATGTTTAAGACGGTTGAAAATAAGCTCAAAAGTACAATCAACATCAGATGTTGAATTACCTTTCTGCAATTTAAAAAAAAAAAAAAAAAATTGAACATTTAAAAAGCTACAATACAAGTACATTAAAAAATAATATTATTTTTTTAAATAAAAGTTTACTTACAATTATTAATCCGTTTGGATCAAAAGTATAGTAGCGGATGAATTCTTTACCATTTGGAATTGTGGATACAAACTTTAATTGTCTGACCTCAATTACGGTGACGGTTGTCGAGATTGGTCCAAACCATGTGTTTTCATTGAACATCTCATTGGGACGGAAGGTATTGGCGACTTCATGATCACCAATAATGTATTTCAAATGATAATTCACTCCATCGTAACGAATACTTAAATCAGTTATATTTTGCTTGGGACTTGCAGCTGGAGCATAAACTTTTTCTACAAATTCTTTAAACAATTTAGACTCATTTAAAGTGTAATGAGTCTCTGTTTCAGTTGGTTTACCGCAATGATGTGCTTGTACAAAAGCCTGAAATAAAAAAAATTAAAACAATTAGAAAAAAGTTCTACCAGAAAGCATTAAAACAATTGTATATATTTTTAAAAATTATATTGACTTTTTAAATTAAATAAATAAAATTAACTTACCTCATAAACGCAGAATAGCATAATCACTACGAGGATACGCATGGTGACTAATGTTTATTTATTTTTCGTTGAAATCAAACTTGAAGAAAAAGAAGAACTTGAGTGTAAATTGTTAAAAAATTTTCGACTATTTATATTCAAATTGTCTTCTCAAATTTAAGAGGTAAGGGAAATTTTGTGATCCAATGTCTATCGAACACCTGATTTTTTTATATAATATTAATCAATCGGATGATTTTTTTTTTATATAACATTTATTAATTCTCCGCAAAATATTAAAAATAAAAAAGGCGATATGTGTATAATTGTTATTTAATAATCACGCGTGATCATCGTTATGAAATAGTTTGATTATTTAATAATTATTTTTTGCATTTTATATAATTTTTATTTGGCTTTTGACAAACAAAAATAGATAAAATATTTAACCCATTAACACATGCCATCATCATATTGAAATATATATATTTTTTATATATATATATATTTTTTTTTTTTATATTATTATTAAATAAATAAGAATAAACATTAATAATAAATTTTTTGAATAAACTAATTATAAATTTTTATTTCGACTTTTTCTTAGTCAGGCTATTTTTCCAATGTAAAAATTACATTTGTTATAGATAAAAAATAGTAAAATAAGTATTCGACTTTAAACGTTTTGTTCGAGGCTAAAAAAATTATACAAATAAATGATTAGCAGACTATCTAGTGACGACAATTATATCCATTATCAATTGTATTTTTGTATATAAATTCTAAAAAAAAAGGCGTAAACAATAACTGAGGTAACTAGTTTGTTGTTAACAATATCCTCGTTCTTTAGCCATTTTATATATAAATAATTGGAAAAAAGTGCAACAACTTACTCCAAGTTTATATAGTCTTGATAAAAATTAAATAAAAAATAAACATGCGTATCTTAATAGTAATATTGCTGTTTTGTTACTATGAGGTAATTCTTGTCAAACATTTAAAAAAAATAGATCATTTATGAAACAATAAATTGAAGAGTTTTTTTTTTAATTTGGATTAATATTTTATTTTTATTTCAGGCGTTTGTGAAGGTATATTGTGCTGAAGAGTCAGAAGAAATATTTGGTAATTATATTTTTAAAAAATCGGAAAATTTGTCAGAGTTTGCCCAAAAAGTATTTAGACCAGAGGCAATAGAAGGTATCAAACTTTTACAGCCAGACGTATCAACTTTGACTTTTCAACCAGATAAAGATAGTGATGAAGATGGTGATAAAAATGACATCAATATAACTTACTCTGTAGGTGATAGAAATATTTCAAACAGTTTCAAAATTGATCGCTCATTTAAAGAAGAAACTTGGCTTTCACCTGCCTCGGTAATTGCATTTCTATTAGATCATTAAAAGTAAATATCAATTTTAATCTACTTTGGTCATTATTTTATTATGATTTTTTTTAATACACAGACTGTTGTACAAAAAAGTGAAAAAAATCATTATATATTTACGTCTATATTATCAACTGGTCAAATATTAGTTCGAGAAGAAATTGTTTCAGAAGAAGGATTTACAGTTGTAAGTATATTGTAAATTTAAATTTAAATTACACTTTATTAATAGGATCTATTTATTTATTTTTTTCTGTTTTCAGATTATGACTTCACCGGTGGTTAACTTTACTAGTACGCTTTATTACGAAAGTGTGTGAGCTTATATATAGCTTTTATTTTATTTTAAAATAAAAGTATATGAAAATTAAATAAAGATTTAATCACTTGAAAAAAATATTACCCTTGAATGTTATTGCAAAAAAATATTGTATGATTATTTTTATGATTTGTTTTATTTGTCAAGAGTCCAGATATATTTTATCCATAAATATAAAAAAGTTGTTAAAATTATTTATCATAATAATTTTAAACCTTTTTTTTCTATTTCCTTTTTGTTTTTTAAATAAAATATT
This sequence comes from Aphidius colemani, assembly GCA_030523065.1. Lineage (NCBI taxonomy): Eukaryota > Metazoa > Arthropoda > Insecta > Hymenoptera > Braconidae > Aphidius > Aphidius colemani. Next base: position 7,130 of record JAPYYR010000933.1, on the reverse strand, counting down.
CACGATATTTTCAATATTTAAACAGTTGTCTCTGATATCACAGTGAAATAAGTGATTTTTTTTTTCATCAAGCTCAGTTGAATTTAAAATTCTTTCTATAATAATTTTTAAAAAATCTCATGATGAACGAGATTAATTTAAACTATTTAAAAATATTTTTTCATCTGCTCGTTTTGAGTACTGCAATTAAAGCCAGTCAGGAAATTTCAAACAATGGTATAATAATATATAAATTATTTTAATTTGAATATAAATATTTGTTTTCCATTTGATCCATATTTAAAAAAAAATCTTGAATAAATAAAAATATGACACGTAGAAGTAAAATTGTTATTAAAAAAAAATACATCGCATTTAAAATACATCAAGGTTATCATGAAAAATATAAAAAAAAAAAGAAAAAAAAAAATGTTTTTATCATTTCCTAGTTTTTATTGTTTGTAATAAATAAATTCTTATAGCTTCCTTCAATGCAGTTTACAAGATATCAAATTTGAAAAATGAAACAAAATTATCAAAAATTAAAATGAAAGATCTTTCAAGTATTTTTGAGTCTAATAATAACGATAAATACAGTGGAAGTATGACAATTGATTGTAAAAATAAAAAAATATATTTATTAAAATATTCTGGAGTTTATGGTAAATGATTTGATATTTTAATGATTATTTATTATTTTTTTAACAGCAAAAAAATATTTTATCTATTTAAATTGTTATTTAATTAGGATATTATAATAAAACACTTGATGTGGTGCAATACAATGGCAATAAATATAGAGAAATAAATCAAGTCTATGATGTATTCGATAAAGCAGAATCAATAGCTATCGATTGGGATTCTGAAAATATATATTGGACTGAATATAATGCCGGTCAACATTTACTTAAAGTGACAAATAAATTTTTTAATGAAACAAAACATCTTACTTCTCACAAATATATAAAAAAGCTTCAAGTTTATCCAAAGCAAAAGTAAGTTTACTATTATGTAAGTGTAAATATTTGTTTTTTATTTATTAAATGTTTTAATTTTTTATTATTTAGAGAAATATTTTTCTTTGACTATTGCGATTTGTGGTATTATTCTATTTCGTCTGATGAAACTAAACCAGTACGTCTTTTTGATGAAACAAAAAAAGATCTGATACAAGATTTTACTATCGATTATAAAAATGATAAATTGTGTTGGCTCACTAACACGTTTGATTCGAAAATAAATCTTTCTGTTCTAAGTAAATTACTATTTATTTATTAAATGCTAATTTAATATTTAACAAATTTTTTAAATTATATTTAGGTTGTTTTAATATCAGAACTTCAAGTCGACCATTGAAATCCACAGATATTGATGTTATTGAAAAAATTAAAAATTATGCTCGAAGCTTGACTATAATTAATGATAAGTTTTATTGGGATACATATGAAAATAATGAGTAAGTAGTTTGTCAATATAATTTTTAATATAAAATTATATTATTTAAGTTAAAAAATTATTATTTTTTCTCCAGGGTACAATTGTATGTTAAAAAAATTAATGAAGCAGCTGTTGAAGTAAATTTGAATCATGTTAAACTTGATAAAAATTTTTTCTTTGTATCATTCAACTGTCCTTCTGTTCCATGTATGTATGAAAAAAATTAATTATTACAAAAAAATATTTATGGAAAAATTTGGGAATTTTTACTCTTTTTTTTCTATTTCTTTTTCTCGTTTTTTAAATAAAATATTCACGATATTTTTAATATTTAAACAGTTGTCTCTGATATCACAGTGAAATAAGTGATTTTTTTTTTTCATCAAGCTCAGTTGAATTTAAAATTCTTTCTATAATTTTTAAAAAATCTCATGATGAACAAGATTATTTTAAAATATTTGAAAACATTTTTTTATCTGGTCGTTTTGAGTACTGCAATTAAAGCCAGTCAGGAAATTCCAAACAATGGTATAATAATATATAAATTATTTCAGTTTGAATATATAAAAAAACCTCTTAAATAAATAAATTCTTATCTTTTAACTTTCTAGCTTCAAATAATTTATGTTATATCAAAACGATTCAGCTATAAAGAAAACAAAATAATTCATTTATTTATTCATACTTTTTTGTTATTTTAGATCAACAAAAAAATCCAGATGGATTTTTTCTATTCATTGAATTGACTGAATTTTATACTCTGCCCAACTCTAAAAATGAATTATCAAAAATTCAAATCAAAGATTCTTTAACTTCATCAAACAATATTCCAAGCGATAATGGATACAATTGGGAATCTACAATTGATTGTTTAAACAAAAAAATTTATGTTTTAAAAGCATCTCGTAATATTGTTCTAAAATTATATTATTATATTACAGCTATTATTCAACATGTTATTTATTGTAAATATTTTTTAGATGGTGAACAAATGCTCGATGAGATCAGCTATAAAAACAATATTGAATTTGAACGAATCAATCGAACTCCTAATTTATTTAAAAATGCAAGATCAATTGCATTTGATTGGACAACAGAATATATTTATTGGATTGAATTTAATGATGGAAAATATTCAATAAAAGCTATTGATAAATTTTTCAAAGATTTAAAATACATTGTTACTAATTTTAATGATAATTTACATATTCGAAAAATTCATGTTTATCCAAAACGAAAGTAAGCATGTGATTATTAATATATTTTCAATAATAATTTACTTTCCCATAAACTACTTGTTATAAAGCAAAAAAAAAATATTTTTTCAGAGGATTATTTTTCTCAGATGATTATCATATTTGGTATTGTCCTATGTCATCAAATAGTAGTCCAACTTATTTTTTAAATAGTCAAGATAATCAACAAATACAAGATTTTTCAATTGATTACAAAAATGATAAATTATGTTGGATTAGTTATGCTGAGAATGATAAAATATCTCAACTGAGTATGGATACAATTATCAGATAAAAGTATTAGAGGAAAATATAAATAATTCTTTGTTTTATTGTTTAGATTGTGTCAATATTGGCAATTTTCATTGGCCAGTGAATGATAATGACATTGAAGTTGTTCATGAAATTAAAGGATATGCTCTAAAATTAGCAGTTTTTGATAATACTCTTTATTGGATTGCATCAGATGGAAATACGTAAATTAATTTTATAATTATTATTTTCATGTAATATAATTATATTATTTAAATAATTATTTTTTACAGAAGAACATTGTATTCTAAAAAAGGTAAAGAAGAATTAGCTGTTAAATTAGGTGATAATTTAGGCACACAAAGAACATTTTTATATGTTCCTTCAACTTGTCCTGCTGATTCTAATTCATGTATGTATTATAAATTAATTTTTTTTTGTTTCTCACAGTTATAATATCTTTAATTTCTCGTTTAACTTATAATTTTTTATTATAGATTTATCAGAAAAACGTATTGCTAAACTAGATAATGCCAACAATCAAAATTCAAAGCACAAAAGTGTTACGAATTTTTTACTATACGCGAATTTATATGATTTTTATACTTTGCCATATCCTCGAAACGATAAAACTATGACAAAAATTGAAATTAAAGATTCATCGAATTTATTTGACAACGAATACAAATACACCGACACATTCACTACCGATTGTGAAAACAATAATATTTATATTTTAAAAACACCTAAAATTTATGGTAAAATTTTTTTTTAATTTAATATTAATTAAGAATCGTTTATTTATTATAATAATAATAATTTTTTTAGATGGAAAAATAATGCTTGATGTGATAAACTATGATGATAATAATGAATTTAAAAGAATTAATCAAGTCCCTAATATATTTGATAATGCAATATCAATTGCATCAGATTGGACAACAGGAAAAATATATTTCATTGATGATTCTAATGGAAAATATTCAATAAAAGTAACAGATAAATTATTCCAACAAACATCATGTGTTATTGATTCTACCCAAGGAATAAATATAAGCCTAATTCATATTTATCCAAAACAAGAGTAAATATAAAAAATTAATAAACAATTTATTTTGTTATTTGTTTAACATTATATTGTTCTATTATTTTTAGTGAATTATTTTTTTTACATTATGATGCTCTTTATTATTATTCAAATTATTCAACATCATTTAATAATCTTCCACAACGTCTTTTTGATGAAATTAAAAATGAAGAATATTTAGATTTTGCAATTGATTATGCACTTGATAAGCTATGCTGGATTGCTTACTACGAAGAAAAATATAATCTCAGTATATTTTTATTATTATTTTACTTGAAAAAAAATATAATGAAATTGTTAAATTTTATTATTTTATTTTAGAATGTGCGAGTATCAATAATTATAATCGACCTTTAAACTCGAAAGACATTGATTTAATTGATGTAATTGAAAATCCTGTTTGGAATTTAGCAGTATTTAATGATGTATATTATTGGATTGAATTCGATGATAAAAATGATATGTAAGTTGTTCTTCAATTTATATAGTTTTTATTATTTTATTATTTAAAATATTATAACTTCTTTAACAACTAAAATTATTTTTTTAGTGTAGAGTTGTATGTTAAAAATGGCAGAGAAAAAGCTGTTAAAGTAGCTGATCATTTAAAATTTATTAATCAATTATTATTTGTTTATTCAAATTGTCCATATATTCCATGTATGTATAGCAGATAATTTTTTATTTGTTTAAATCTCTACTTTATTGAGTTATTGTATTTTAGCATTGCCAAAGAAAAATTTAATTGAAAATAATAATAATAGAAATTCTGAAGAGCAGCAAAAAGATAATAGCAGTTATTTATTATATGTAAATTCCACTGGACTTTACAGTTTGCCATATTCAACAGAAAATAAAAAACTATCAGTAGTTGAAATAAGAGGTTCAACAGAAGACAATAATTATACTAGTTTTAGAACATTTACAACTGATTATGCTGATAAAAATATTTATATTTTAAAACCAATCAATGGTAATGTTTTAAAATTATTCTTTATCAATGTAATTTATTGTAAATTTAATTTCTTCAGGTGGACAAGTGCTTGATGTCATAAATTATAGTGACAACAAATTCAAAAGAATCAATAGAATTTTAAATACTTTTAATAGTGCAACGTCAATTGGTTTCGATTGGGCAACAAAAAATATGTACTGGATTGAATTTGAAAATTCAAAGTATGTCTTAAAAGTAACAGATGAATCATTTACTAAAATTGATTATATAACTGATCCTTCTGAAGAGTATATGAAAAATGTTCAAGTTTATCCAAAGAGAAAGTGAGTGAATGCAAAAATATATAAATAATAATTTACATTTTTAAATTAATTAATTTACGTGTTTTTTTATTTTATTTTTTAGAGAAATATATTTTTCAGATGGTAATAATTTATGGTACACTTCTAATTCGCCTGGTAGTAGTAAAAATTTACTATTTTTCGTATCAATGAAAAGTGAATTTATTGTAGAATTTGTTATTGATTATGCACTTGATAAATTATGTTGGATTGGTGTAGAAAAAAAGTCTCGAAATGATACTCAATTGTTTACTATGCCATACTATCTTAGTAAGTATATTTGCCATTTTTAAATTTTATATTTGAATAATAATAGTAATAATGTGTTGAATTATTAATTTAGATTGTATTGATATCGGCAATTCTAATCGGCCATTGGATTCAAAAAATATTCAACGTATTTATGACTTTAAGAGTAACCGTCCTAATCATTTAGCTGTATTTAATGATTTATTTTATTGGACTGAATACGGATTTAATGAGTGAGTGATTATTAACTTTTTGAGATTATTTAAAACTTTTTTAATTTTAAATTTATTTACCAGGCAAGCGATGTATTCTAAAAATGGGAATGATATAGCTATTAAAACCACCGACGGTTTAACGAAAAGTCTTCATCAGTTTGTATTTTTAATGCCGAATTGTTCTTTTTTTAATAAAACTTGATCCAAGTTTTTCATTTATTTCTAAATAACTTGTTCTTCTGTTACTGGTATGTATTAAAAAATGATGATTATTTAAATATTTTTATGTTGATTATATTCTGTTATATTTTATTTTTTCAACAGGAATTACTAATATGCACCAGCAAATGCACCAGATAATCAGATTTTTTTCTAGAAACTTAATATCACATTATTGCACTTTGTTTTGCTTGAAAATTAATTGTTTTTAGTTGTCGAAAAAAGAATAAAACTATAAAGCCAAACTAATATTGTTTTTGTAATTTTGATAATTATTAAATTTATACACTTTATTATGTACGTACATTGATGGTATAAAATAATCGTATCAATATTAATTAAAGAACAAAACAATAATCAATCGAGTACTTTAAAAATTAGAAAATTAAAATTATAAGAATTAACTTCTTGGTGTTGAACTACTATTACCAGGTGCAACAGACATTTCAGCTGGTTGTGTATCACGTTGTTGGCACTGTGAAGGAAATCCTTTTTTTTTAAATGATTTTTCATTGACTAATTCAAGAAGGCCATCAACAGCACCAACTGAATCATCAATCTTGACTTGTATTTGATGTTTATATATTGCTGAACGTAATAATAACATTCTTGTACGTCTTTGATAATCTTTTCCAATGTTTATTGATTTTTCAAATGTTGTACTACGTTGATCAACATCTTTAGCATACAATATCTAAAAAAATAATAATAGTGATGATGATGATGATGATACTAATATATATCAATAAATATAAATACCTTATTGTGAGAATCAATTCTTGCTTGTATTTGTCCATCAAGAATAAGTTGCATAAGCTCATCTTCAAGTGCTGGTACACTACGATTAAATGCAACAGCCATTCTTCTCATATCAGCACTTAAGTATGGACCAAAATATTGTATAAGAGCTCTATTACGTATTTGTGTATATAATACATTAACATGTGGTGCAATATACATATCCAATAAAATATTATCTTTAATTTCATCTAATAATTTTAGGCATGATGCATATTTTGATTCATAAAATTTAAATATAATATCACGTAATTGTGGTTCAAGCTCAAGAAATAATTTAAATGAACTACTAAATATAACTTGTTTTTGTAATTCAGGTCTATCAAATGTTGCTAATGCACATAGACCACCATATAAAGCAAC
>JAPYYR010000932.1:0-34516 GCA_030523065.1 Aphidius colemani | reverse complement strand
CAAGTGGTCACTTTAGTAGAGCTATCTGAGTAAGAGTCCAATGGGGGCCACCAGAATCTTGAAGAGATCATTTTAGTAAAGTCATCTGAGTGGGAGTGAAATAGGGGCTATTTGAGTCTAGGAGGGGCAATTTTAGTTGATTTCACTCTTAAGTTGGTGGGGGTTATCTGAGTTTATTTTATTTATTAATTTATATATAATGATTTTTAAATTAATTAAATAAATAATAAAAATATATAATTTGAGTTAACTGAAATTAGCTCAGTTGCTATACACACCTGTCCATTTTTACCACGTATAAATTCATCACTAGAATTATTTAAACCACGACTATATAGTTTTGTTGTTTGATAAACAATATCAGTATCATTATCAATGAATAATATTTTTTTAGCATCAATAACGTCTTCATTCCATCTTGGAAGATCTTCAATTTTATCATACAAATAATTAATAAGTTTTAAAGCAACTGCATTAACCCTGTTAACAAACAAAAAACAATTTTTAGTATTCTTTTGTCGATAATAAAAAAATATATTAACTTATATTTTAAAAACTTTACCATAGCTTTGTGTTAAAACTGATAAAATATCTCTATTAGGAGTCGTATTCATTGTTTTCCAATCAGGTGATATATAAGTCATTTATGAGCACAATCAACTAGTGATGATGCCATACTTTTGTATTTACTTATCTGAAAATTAAAATAATAATATTAAAAATTTTCCTTATGACAATTAGGGACGTACAAACTATTGATGAATCATCAAAAAAAAAAATAGAAACTCACTTTATCTGGTCTTAATTAAGATTGCATATTAGGTATGAAATTATCAGGAGTCTCGTTTGATTTATTTGTATTATTAACAACAGAACCACTTTGATAATAATTATAATCTTCATCATCTGATTGCGTTGGTGAATCTCTCGGTGTAAAAAAATATCTACTTTCTCAGCAACATAACTTCAGCTATTACAGTCCAATGTAAATTATTTATTATATTTTACATTAAATAATTGTGGAGTATAAAAATATTATACTCACATCAAAACAATTAACTTTAACGTTTAGAAAAATACTCGTGCCAGCAGTTGATATTTAAAAAACAAAAAAATACTATTAAAATATTTTAATTTTTAATCTTCATCATTATCATCAGCTTTTTTTAACTCACTGCAACGATTATCCAATGACTCATTGTATATCAAATCATAAAATAATAGCATAAATATAAACCTAATTGCAGTGACAATCTGAAAAAAAAAACAAAAACAATGATGTATTTTGAAAGATTTTAATTCATAATAATATAATACTTACAACTATGTCAATCAACAATGTCTTCATGTCATAATGAATAAGTTGTTTTCCAAATGCTGTTGTTATACTTTGTCCTGCCATCTGAAATAGTATTAATTATTGTTAATTGAATAGAGTAGTTGTATCCAAATTATTGATAGATTTGATCAAGATACTTACACAGTACATATTTAGCATAAGACATGTCACAAGTAAATCAAATGTAACAAACAAATGAATAAGTATTCTGACTCTTGATATTTTCCCATTGTGTTTCATCCCAGCAATTAAATCTTCATTGATAATATGAGTATTACAACCAAGTGTTCCATTACCAGTTATAACTCGAGATGACATTCTTCCTGGTCCCATCATATTGACAATTTTTATTCTGAACTTGAAATGTATATGGTTAATTTAATTTATTGTCTAAAGCTACTAAAATTTATTAATTGATCTATCACTATTATCAATAATTAATTCATTATTATTAATAACTATATTGAGGACAATTATACTCTTACTATTTATGTTTCTTATGAGAACTTGAATTAAATAATATTTACTTTTTTTAAGGATGATAATGTTGGACTTTTTTAATAAATTAAAAATATAATAATGTTTCTGTATAGTATGAATCAGTATAGAGTAAAACCGGCAGATGTTTGCCGCGACAGTATTCATGTAAACCATGTACAGAAATATAATTAAGCTAAAAATGGCTGAAACTGTCGCGGTACCCTTCTGCTTGTTCCACTTTAAATGTTTTTACACGATTGCTCAATTGTTTATTTATTTCTGTTTTTATCAGGTTATGTTTTTAACATCTTGGGGGTGAATTTTTTTAATTATCAAGTACCTCTGGAGGTGATGTTATTTTTTCATCAATTTATTTTCAATTAATAATTTTTCTAGACCAAAATACATCTTTACTTGATAACTTTTTACTTTATATATATTTTTGTGCATGTGTGTGTGTTGCGTGCGTATGTGTGTATTTGTTAATTGAAATATTGTTTAAAATTAAAATGAATTTTGTTGTTAAAAATTGTTAGAATGTCTGATGATAATGCTGAAATGGAGTCAATGGATTCAGATCAAGATATTTTTAGTCCACGTAATCAAAGATTAAGTGAAAGATCAAGTCATCGTCTTCTAGGTCCAGGTGTTAGAAGAAGCACAAGAAATAAAATGCAAACTTATGACAATTGAAATACCAGTTAGATTCTGGGTATGTTATTAATTAAATATAAATTCATTTCCATTTATCAATAAATAAAATATTAATGTGTTTTTTTTTTTTTTTTATCTAAGGAAGACAAACGTTAGAAGAATATCCAATGTTTAAACAACATGCATCATCATCAATATGTGTATTTTGTAATGTATTAACGAGTTCAATAAGAGCACAATGAGTAATTTTTTTTGTATTTATTTACAAACAAAAAGTACTGTGTTGTGTCATGTCGTTTCTTTATTGAATCTGCTGGTGAATGGGAATTATCATGAACTACTACATGCTGATGGAGAATTTTGATGACCAGCATGGTAAAATAAATATTCACCTGAAATAATTCTGCCTCATGAATCATGACAATAGACATTTGTACACCTGATGCTGCCTCCAAGAAGAATAACAACAAACTACTATGCATTTTGGCTGGTTTTGTTTTCTTCCTTCTAGAACTTCTAAGTAAGGTAAGAGGCCTTCTGGTCCCTTTTTTTAACCAAACCCCTGAGGTAAAAGTGCGTCAACAAGCTTGTAACTTTAAAAATTCGTTACATAATTTTTTAAAGTTACTTGATAATCTCCTAATATTTATATATTGTATATGTGTTTTTTTGTGACTTGTAGCTCACCTTGATCATTTTTTTTTTAATATTTAAATTATAACATTTCATGTACCAGAGTAAATGGTTTTAGTTGATTGATCAAGGTGGGCACATCAACCTGTCTATCTCAAACAGAGTAGATGGGGGTGAATAGGATGTGTTTCAGGTATTGACATGTAGGGAACACCAAATCATTTTTAATCAGGGAAAATTGGGATGTTTATCTTATTTCTTTTCATGTTTACCATAAACTTATAAGACTCAAATTCAAATGATTTCTTGTTGAATGCACTTTACCACAATAATTTACAAAGTTGTACATATTTTTTTTAAATTAAAGTATTTTTTTTAAATTAACTTCAGTATGCTTGCAGCTTTGAGACCAAATGAATAATTTATTACTTTTTTTTCTATCTAACTTGTTTATCAAGTTATTTTTATAATTTTTAATTCTTTTTGTGTATTTTTACATACACGGTTTGAATTTTTTTTTGTTATTGTATTTTTCTTTAATTTATCTGCTGCTTTTATTAATGTTTTTATAATCTTTAATAATATTTTCAACATGTTCAGTAATCATATTAGCACCATAATATGCAATTTTATTATTTGTACTTGCTTCTTCATATGCATTACAAGCACACCAATGTGGTGATATGCCAGCATCATAATCACAGTCATGTGTTATTGACACTCGTTTAAAAACACTTTGGTAACTTAAATATCCACTACTTTTATCAGCATGTCCACCTGAATTAATAAATACATCACGTGATCTTTCATGATTATCAAAGGGAGATGTGTTCATTTGTGTTCATTTAATCTCAATGCTTGGAATATATTTGCACTAGCATCAATCCATTTTGGTGAATGTAAATAAATAAATGGCAGCTTTTCTTCTTGCCAGCCAACAAGTGTAACACTTTATCTTGTACCATGATCACTCAAAAATATTATTATTGTATCATTTATAATGCCACTGTCATAATGTCTTTAAACATTTGTAAAAAATGTTCATCTATTGATGATGGTCCATTCATGTCCTCATGGCTTATTCATAAATGTCTTTGCAAAATGTATTGCATAATTAAATGTATATTCAGTTGCTAGCTCTGGACCTGTACAATAATTTCCTTTACAACGTTTTTTAATTTTAAGTAATTTTTCACTTGCATACATGTATGGACGTATATAGTAATCTGTTGGTGGTGACCAAAAGCCATTCTTTAATTCATTGAATGTACTTATTGGTACAGTGTCTTCACCATATGCTGTTACATAGCCAATGTTACCAAAGTTAATGCTGTATCAGAGTCTTGACCAGTTAATATTGTCATTAAGTTTGGAAATATATTTTATTGTAACCCTTTAAATTATACTATTCATTATCATTCAAGTAGCTTAATGTTCTTTGTAAAGTTCGATGAAAATTAAGACATGATACATTATCAATTCACAGCATAAGAACACTTATTTTTCGTTGATTTTTTTGTTGGTAATGTTGAATCTTTGATTGATGATTTAGTTCATTTATCTTGTACTTTTAATGGATTTATTATTTCAAGAATATTTTCATAAACAACTGATGATTGCGATAATTTTTATGCATGTTTTTAACAACATGTTATCATCACATTATTTTGTTATTTAAAACTTACCATCTTTAATATGATTTATCTGCTGCTTTTATTAGCGCTGAAAATTAATCTATTAATTTTTAATAATTTATTATTATTATTTTATATTTAAAATAATATTTTGCAATTATTTTTGCATTATCAGCGCCTTTCGGTAACAATGGCTGCTAAATGATAAACGTGTTTCATTTGAAGAGTTAGTAGTGCAAGTGTCTATAAATAATTAATACAGTGTTAAGTACATATTTAATGTATAGTGGATAGTAAGTATTCAACTTTTTTTTTTCTACTGTGTAAGTATAAATATTTTTCTTAACTAAAATATTTTCACTTTTTTTGTAAATAAATATATTTTATTGATATAGTTTTATTTCATCTTTAATCCTCGGTAATGCTTTAGCCTTTCGTTAATGCTATTTTTGGTTGAAAATAAAATGACAAATTTTTTCTATTGATATTTGAAGACATTCAATTCTTTTATTTATAAAATTCAATTTACATTTGATTTGCACGTATTATATTGTTTAAACTAAAAATATTATTTTGTTTAAAAATGGAATTACAAATGATATTGTGAAAAATAATATCATCATTGCTTAAATTTATGAAAAATAATTGTGGAGAGTTTAAAGTATATTTAGTTGATATAATTAAGCTTGATAAAAATGTGTTGTTTTTTTTTTTATTTAATTATTTATATAAATTAAAAAAACACATTTACTGTCATGAAAATAAATGAATAAATTATTTGGGAAACATAATTATTCATCAATTTCTTGAATATAGTTTTAAATTATTTGTCAATTATTTTTCAATCAATTGTTTTATATATTTTTTTTTTAATAAACGTGACTAAACATGAAATTTTATTAGTAAAAATATATTTATTTTTTTATTTATTATAAATTTGGCTTAAAAAAATTTCAAGTTAATTTTTTTTTTTTTTTATATAAAATATTAATTTATAAATAAAAAAAAAAAAAAAGGGGTTATCATGTCGGGTTTAAAGGATTTTTCTTGTATTGGGGGATTGGAAAATCATATTAAAATTGTCAAAGAAATGGTGCTTTTTCCGTTAATGTATGGGGAAGTTTATGCGAAATTTAATTTGCGACCACCTAGAGGACTTTTATTTTACGGTCCACCAGGTGAAGTACATTAAATTTAAAATTAATTTATAAAAATTTACAATTAATTTATATTTAAATAAAATTTCAGGAACTGGAAAAACTCTTGTTGCAAGTGCACTTGCTGTTGAATGCAGTAATTCAGAAAGAAAAGTATCGTTTATATCGAGAAAAGGATCAGATTGCTTAAGTAAATACGTTGGTGAAAGTGAAAAAAAATTACAAAGAATATTTCAAACAGCACAGCAAACAAAGCCTTGTATTATATTTTTTGATGAGGTTGATGGATTAGCACCAGTTCGTACAAGTCGTCAAGATTTTGTTCATGCTAGTATTGTATCAACACTACTTGCACTGATGGATGGTCTTGATAATAATTCAGAAATTATTGTCATTGGTGCAACAAATAGACTTGATGCTATTGATCCAGCTCTACGTAGACCAGGTCGTTTTGATCGTGAACTTTATTTTCCACTGCCTTGCTACGCTGCCAGAAAAGATATTCTTTCTGTAAGTTTTTTTTTTCATTTATATGTTTTTTAATTTATCTTCTTGATACTATTATTGATGGCTTGGTGATAAATAATTGGATGGGATTTTTTTCTGTCGTCGTGATAAAATATTTAATCCTATTTCAAAGACATGAATTTCAATTAAAATTCTTTTCTCCTCATCTTGAAGAATTGAAAATGACATCATTATTTTTTTTTTTTTTCTTTTCTACATAATTATTATCATTGAGTTTATATACTTTCTTCGAAAAAAAAATATTATAAATGATTCAAATTTAATCATCATCCTCGTTACTGCTAGGGAATATTATAATTTATTTTTTCCAACACTTGAGTGCGTATTTATTCATGTTTTCTTATGGGATAATTATTTTTTTTTCTTTTGCAAATTTCACTCACTTCTTGAGTAGCAATTGAGACAAAAGTATTTATTTTTGATACTTATTTTCAAGACATTTCAAGAAAATTTGACTTCAACATTTTTCTCTGAGTGGCTCTTGTGATATTACATCCTGTTGAGTTTTTACGAAGACTAATAGTATTTTACTTTGGTCTTGTTTTAAAAAAAAGTTACGCGAATATACTTCAGTTTGGGAAAATAATAATTGACTTCGAGATAAATATATATTTTATTTTTAAATAAAGATAATTCTTCTTTTTAATATATAATATTTTCAAATTAAACGATTTAAAAAAAAAATTATTTTTATTGATTTTTAATTTTACAGGTTCATGTGAGAAGTTGGAAACAAAAACCACCCCAAAAATTTTTAGCATATTTAGCAGCAAAAACAGTTGGATATGGTGGAAGTGATTTGCAAGCACTTTGTGCTGAATCTGTAATGTGTTGTGTTAGAAGACATTATCCACAAATATATACGTCAAAAAATAAATATCACATCAATGAAAGATTATTGAAGGTATAATTTTTAATTATAAAAATTATTTGATTATTTATTTAAATTAAATAATTTTAATAATAATAGAAAAATTTTACTCCATACAATACAGATTGAAAAACAGGATTTTATAAAAGCCCAAGAAAATATTGTTCCAGCATCTCACAGAGTAACAATTATTCCAGTCAAAAGTTTATCAACAAAAGTATATCCATTATTACAAGACCGTTTGTTCTCAATTTTGACGAGATTACAGGGTATTTGTCCAGAAGGAATGCTCAATACTGAAAGCTCGTAAATATTTATAACTCAAATTTAACACAACTATCATTTAATTTAATCTATCAATAGAAAATTATTCATTTTAATAAGATAAATCTTTTTCTTAGTCATATCCTATCTAGTTTTTTCAATTTTTTCTTTTCAAACTCTCATTCTCTAAGCTTTGTATTGAATACCATGTCCAGTTGCCTTACTAACTATCAAAAGTAAAAATAATCTAAGCAAAGTCACGTAGCTTTTACCTGCATATAATTAATTTTGAATATATAAATATTTTCAATGCCTACTTGTTATTCCTCACACAAACAAACGCATGATTAATAATTTAAAAAGCTCAATTCATATAAAACCTTTATTTTGTATATAAAAAATATTTATTTTTTAAAGAACAAAAAAAACTATGTAAATTATTTAATTGACCTGCAGTTTTATGAATTGTCTTTTTATTTAACAGAATCAATGAATTGTCATCAAGATCGTCAAACTGTCCCCGTATTTTATTGTACGGTGATGATGATTGTCATACTCGTCATTTAGCTCCTGCATTACTTCACAATCTGGAACATCTTCCGTGTCATGTGTTGGACGTGACGACTCTTTTTGAAGAGACAGGAAGGACTGCAGAGGAAACAATTATCCAGGCTTGTCAATTGCAGATATTTCTTTTTTTTTTTTTATATCAAATTCAATTCTATTATTCTTATCCCCTATTTTATATTTTTTTCCTTTGTTCGCTTTTCTATTTCGCTTATTATTATTATTATTATCATCATCATTATAATATTTTTTTTTAGAAAGTTAAAACAGCGAGACATACATTGCCATCGTTACTTTATGTACCTGATATACTTGCATGGTGGGATTTAGTTGGGGTTGCAGCACGTGTTGTATTTACATCACTTATGAGGGGTCTTGATCGATCTGTTCATATGCTTCTTTTGACTACAATCAAATGTGACAGTGATAATATACCTCAAGAAGTTTGTCAAATGAATAAATTTATTTATTTTATTACAAAAATAATATACAAATAATTTTATTTATTTTTTAGCTCATCGAATTGTTTGATGAACATCAGGGTGAAATTTATGAAGTACCATCTCCAAATGCAACTGAAAGATTGTCATATTTTCAACAATTATTTTGTAAAAATAGCCATATGAATAATAAACCAGATAACATATCCAACAGATCATCTTATGGTTTAATATTTTGCTTTGATATTAAATTAATTACACTTTGTTTTTGTTTTAATTTATTATTTATTTATTCAGTTGATTTTATTCAAATAATGGCACCAAGAAAAAATAAAAATGAACAACAAAAACAGCATAAAGAAGTTGAAAAAATTGATGCACCAGTTACAAGAAGAACAAGACTCAGAACAAAATTGAGTGTTGTTAATTCATCAGTATCAACAACTGATACAAGTAAATTTATTTTTTTAAAAAATAGATAAAAGAGAGTTGTTTGTGCTTTTTGAATTTTCTATTATAAAATAATAATGGATTGTAGGGATTAATGGAAAACGCGAACACAGTGAAGTTGGTGAGGGTGTGACATCAAAGAGGCAACGTGTCACTGGCAATTTTAGTGGTAATTTAAATTCATTGCAAAATATAAACGAATCACAAATACAAAATATACTTGATAGAGTTGTTAATGACACTGAAGATTGGCCAAGTCAACACTTGGAGGCACTTTATGCGAGTCTTGAATTAACAATTGAAAAAAAATATGATGATAAATTCACATCTATTATTGACTGCATTGAAAATTTTCATAAATATAAAGATTTTCACAATAATTCAGTATTTAAAAATAATAATGAATAGTTTAATCAATTTAGGAATCTAGAAATGCTGTATATTTAAAGATAAATAAATGAAAATTTTCTTTAAATGAATAATTATAAAAATCTTCGTCGACAAAGAGAATTTAATATATTTATTAATTTTTTATCAACAATAAAAGTTTAAAACTAAATGGATCAAAGACTAAGGATAATCCAGAGAGACATGGCCTTGCAAACGAAGGGAATTGAGGGATCAAAATGTTTTGTATATACACGCATAAAGGAGTTATCTAAAATATGAAACTAAACCTGAGGCAAAATATATAATGTCAAGCTGACACTACCAGACATATAAACTTTATATTTTTTTTCCTATTCTGTGTCCAAACTAAATTTTAATTGACAAATAATTCTTCATCTCAATCAAAAATATTTTAAGCTTTATATTTTTATAATTAAAAAAATAATAAACTTGTCGAAATTTCAGAGGAATTTAATAAAAATGCTGGTGCTTTAATTCAATTTAAATGAAATAAAACGTTTTTTTTTTAATTAAATTTATAGAAAGAATTTTTGTGTTTTTGAGAGTTAATCAATATACTCGTCTGCTGGTATTTCCAATGATTCCTGGTCATTGTACATACAAAGGGGAATGAATGATGATATTATTCAAAATGGAAAATCAATACAGCCAAACTGATGATTCGGCTATTCTACATGCAAATGTTTAAATAAACAACAAAACCAATAAAACCATTTGAAAAATGTTGATATGAAAAAATCGAGAAAAATAAATATGTAATGATGATTTTATATGAATAAATAAATAATAATTTTAAAAAAAAAAAGCTTGTGAAAAGCTTATTGTGTATTGTTGTATTGAATTATATATTTAATTTTTTGTATAAAACTTTTTGTATACCCCTTTTTTAGTCTAAATTCTTACTGTCGAGTATGCAGATCGACATTGCACTCAGCCCCTCGAAAGCCAGATTATTATCAGTCCAGACAGTCAAGCACTTATAAATTCATTTAGGGATTATACATTTTAGTCAAATAAAAATGAAAAATTTAATTTTTTATTTTTAAAAAATAAAAAACTTGAGTATTTTCAAATGGTTTTTTATAATGAAAATTTAAAATAATAATTAAAAATTTTAAAAAAATTTATTTTTAAAATTTCGCTGTTATATATTTCATTTAAATGGTTTTTTATAACAAAAAAAAAAATTAAGGATTGAGGATTTTTTTTTTTAGGGAAATAAATAATAGACAATTATACACTGATATACGAAATAGTCTATAAAAAATTTTTAAAATATTTTTATATAAACATTCTGACACTTAATGTCTCTAAAATAGTGAAATACATTTTTTCCTTTATAAAAAACATCTACTTTACTTAATCTAATTTAATAATATATTTTTTGTCTTTTTTTTTCGGTTATGATATGAGAAAACCCATTAATCTTCACTTGGACCACTGCACTTTTCCCCATCTTGTTTTTTTTAAAATGATAAATGCAATAATATTTACAGTAAAACTACCTTAATTATCGTAATAATAACGTCAAACATTTAGTTATTATTTCGCTATACATTTAAAATCTAGTTAGATATGTCTATACATTTATCTTTTCTTTTACCAAATTATATCACGAATTGTTTTTGGTATATGAAGAAAAAAAGCCAATGAAAAAGTCCTATTCACGATCAAAAGTAAAATGATCAATACTAACTTCTTCCTTGATAAGTATCGAGGAATTATTGTGATTAAAAAATTGTATCGGTGTTGTTGTAATGGACAATCTATTTCTATCTGGTTTTTCCCAAGATCTTGATTCATTATCAAACTCATCATTAATTGATTTTGTCTTGGCAAGTTGCTTCAATGATGCCAGCTCATAATCTACATAATCATAGTCACCATTAATACTAATATTATAATTTTTTTCTTCACAATCTAACAAAGGAACAATTGAAACATCATTTTCATCAATTTGTTTTTCAAGTTTTGAAATGTCAAATGAAACATATTCGCTATCAATTTCTTGGTGCATTTGCATTCTCATGTAAGATATATCATCATCAATATCAATGTCATCATATTTTTTTTTATTATTTAATTTTACATAATCTTGCATGCTGTTTTCAGTATCAATTAATGATTGTATTGCATCAGTTATACGAAGTGACTGCTTTAATGGTTGTTTTGTTGTTTGTGAAATTTCTTGAACTTCTGAATCATCATCATCACTTTCATCCATTGAGTAGTTATTAGTGTGTTTCGCTAGGTAATCGTTACTGTCTTCCATGGAGAACTCATCACTGTCTTCTATCGAGTAAGCATCATTGTCTTGCATCGAAAAAGCATCATTTTCCGTAGATGAGAAATCATCACTTTCTTCTGTTGAATCATTTACAGGTTGATCGTTAAGTTTTTTAAATTTATCCTCAAGTATTGATACTTCAATGTCATCATCAATTGTTATAATATTTTCCTCTTGATTTGTTTTTGCTGGAATTATTGATTTATCTTTTATTTGATTGGCTTCAAGAGCTCTACTGTATTCTAAAAGTGTAAAAGTTCGATAATCCCAGTAGCTTGGTGTCTGAACAGAAACTGATCTTGAACAACACTCGATATCTTCAGTTTCCGAATTGCAATTGTCATTGTTATTATCAATCAATAAAGTATTGTCACTTGTTAAACTAGAATTACTATTTGTAAAATCATCATCATTCATCGATAAATTATTATTAACTTCTGATAAATAATTATTATTATTACAATAGCTGTCGTTATTATTATTTTGATCTTGAGAATTTATATGGTCTTTGTGTTTTTGTAAAGTTATATTTTCCCTACAACATGCACATGAATCCGGACAATTCAATAATTCTACACGACTATCTGAAGATAGTGTTGAACGATTTCTGGGGTAATTAAATTCAGTAGGTTTAATTTTAGCTGAAGCACATCTTTTGTCTTCGCTTGACTCGTCAGAAGCTAACGTGGGTTCTATTGTAGGTGTGTCAATGATTGGTGACAATGGATTTCCAACTGGAATATCATCACAATTATTTGCCATATTTTTATCCTTGCTTGAAATAATTTTTGAATTATTATTTGACAATTGTAAATGTCTTTTTTTAACGTAATTTTCAGTAACAACTTCATGGCCAATTTTTAAAACAATACGTGTTCTTTTTTTTGATATTTTTTTATGTTTTTTACGTATATGATTGTCTAGATCTGATTGACATTTAAATATTTTTCTACAAATTGTACATTTTTCACTTGTCACAACCACCCAACATTCTTTAAACGTGAATCTATTATATTCATTTGCCATATCGATGACACTATCACTGCACTTACAAATACTATTACGACAAATTTCACACTTTGAGTTTATATTTTCACTTGTTGTTAATCCAAGAAAACGAAGAAATTCAACTTTAGTTGTTATATTTGATGCATCTATTTTTCCATTGGTTGATTGCTGTTTACATGTCCTCAGTAAATAACGATTGCAATCAAGACCAGCCATGTTTCTTGGTGCCATTTCGTTGTCTTCTGCTTCGTCTGGATTAAAATGAAGAAAAAATACTTATGCAGTTGATTCTCGTTTGGTTTTTATTTTTTATTTTTAAACTATACTAATTGAGCTTAATTTAATCTAATCTAAATGTATGCTCAATGTATAGAAACAGATAAATAATAATACAATTATAAGAGAGCAAGAAAGGGAGAGACAGAAAAAAAAATTTGCTACGTGGGTTGAAGACACCACACAGAGTTATTGAACTGTTTCTAGACTCACGAAATATAGCATAGAGAGGGAAAGAGGTCGAGATTCTTTGTCAAGGTGGAGATATATTTATTTTTTCGATTTTTTTTGAATCTATATATTCTACTCAATAAATAAATAATAAGACCACTGTTTGAAATTCAACTAATGTGTTATTTTGTGGTATCTGCAGCTGTACAGCTGAACGAATCATCTGTATGTAATTACTAATTCATTATTCTATACATGATACATTTTTTTTTTATTTTTTTTCAAAGTAACAATTGTGTGAAGTCTATAGGACACTTTGACATGATAATTTATGTATGTGTAATATTACATTGCTACTAAAATTGAAGGGATATTCTGTCGTAATCCAAAAAAGGCATGATTATAGGTTTCAATTCTTCCAAGAAATTATATAGACAGCTTTTTTTCTTTTCTTCAGTCTTTTGCTAAACTGTGGGATTTTTTTATTGGGTTTTTTTTTTTATACTAAACTGTGGTTTTTCTTTTTTTGTTATACTTTTCCCTAGAATCGGCAAATTATTATTGTACTTGGAAAAAAAGCTTGATAAGTTGTGTAATGATTGAAATTTTATTATTTTATTGATTGATGAATAAATAAAAAATTAAACAAATAAATAAATAAATAGGTTGTTCAATTTACACTGCTATAAATAAATAAATTCCAAATTGAGAAAATAAAATGATCAATAATAAGAAACTTTATTAAAAAAATAAAATTACGAAAACAAACGATTTTAATTGCCGCCTTTTTTTTAATCAACACCGAGCCCTCATTATTAATATTATTATTATTTTAAAATAGACAAAAAAAAATAACAAAATTATAGTTTTTCTCATGAAAATTGTAAAAAGTTTTTTGCATAAAGAATGACATTAGTGTATTAATCAATACTGTCTACCCACATGCTCAAGAAAAGTTGTTTAAATTTCGTGTTAAAATAAAGTACATAACTAATAAATCAGTTGTTCAGTATGGATCCTAATCACCATTACTCACCATATTGAGATAAAGAGTATAAAAATAATTCAAGGTAAAAACGTAGACTTATAAGTTGGATAGTTAACGAGTAAAACGAACAAAGATCTATATCCTGTTTCTATCTACATGCCTCCCTTCTTTCCTAAAAAAAAAAAAAAAAAAAAAAACAAAAAAAAAAAAAAAAAAAAAAAAAAAAAAAAAAAAAAAAAAAAAAAAAAAAAAAAAAAAAAAAAAAAAAAAAAAGAAACACTACGTCTAGAAAAACGAATGAATATACGACTTACAATTTCTTTTATTTTTAAATTTCAATTATTTTTTTGTTTTTTTTTTAAATATCAGTATGGTATCCACTATGTAAGGTAGCCAACAGCATTTTCTTCCAGTTGATAAATACTTTCAATTAACGACAGTCTTTAATGATCAATGAACTTTATTAATTTTTTTTTCATTTGAAATATTTAAAAATCAATACAATTTTTAAAAATAATTAAAATTTTTTAACTCATTAAATAATCAACAATTTATTTATAAATAAATTAAAAATATACATAAAATTTAAATTTAAAAAAAAAAACACTTGTTGTAAATTTTTTTTGTGAAAAGTAAAATTAAAATAGTGCCACTGATTAATCCACAAATGTGTTAATGATGCTGTTTAGTTGATGATTTTATTTTCCTCGTGGGAGATGCTGCAGCAAGTGGACCACCTGTAAACTCGACTTGATTCAAAAGCCAACTGAGCGGCCTAGACCCAGCGAAATCGTCAGAATGCTGTCGACTTCCTTCCCGCCGTTGTTCATTCTATGTATTGTTCAATGGCCAATAGCAGCACTTCCACTCATCCAACCAACTCAGTCATACTATTGCACAACTCTCTCACTACGTGCACTTTTCTCATTCTCTCTCTCATTATTATTCTCTCCAGCAAGTAGTTTTTATATTTTCTCATGGGGTTTTTCCTGGAGAAAGAAGGGTGCTTCAAAAAAAAAAAACCTACACGTACTATTTAATAGCACCATGAAATTTTCCTATAAAGGTTTCTCCTTTTATTCTTCTCAATTATAAAAATAGTCTAAATTAAGTGGCATAACTTCTTCACTCATGTGCATTGATTTAATTAAATTTAGAAGGAAAATTAATTTGAAAATTTTCATTTAAATTGACTTATTTAATTTAAATTTAAAAAATAAAAATTTACTTGAAATTTTTGCTTTAGATTTATTGGTTTTCATAGTCAAGTATTGTTTATTAAAATATATAAATTAAATTATTTTAATACAAAATTCTTTATGGTGTGGCTTTTCTGAGAAGGGTTTTTTCTTTTTATGGTATTTTGAAGTTAGTCATTTCCTGTCTAAACATACTCACAAGTACAGAGGAGCCTTTGTATTATATTTTATAGCTTTGTAAAATTACCCTATGAAATTATCACATACTATGACTATTTTTCAAATGACTTTTTTTGGTTTGTTGTGGTTGTACTCTCACACGATTGTTAATTTATTTTTTTTAAATAAACAATATATTTTATAAAATAAGTATTTATATTTTAATTTTAAAACATAGGTGGGCTTGAAAAAATTAAATAATCAATAATATTAAAAATTATTTCCATGTTCATTTATTATTTTTTTAACGATATAATTTTACGTTTATTTTTTCGTTTATTCATTTATTCGCAAGAATAAACAATTAAAAAAAAAATACCTTCAAATGCTCTAATTGACTTTGTCAATGGATAATTTTAAAATCAATTATTTTCTTAAATATAATTGACTAAAAAATTATTTTCTTTTCATGCATATTTGAAAGACCCCCTAAAATAAATATCCAAATTAAAATTAATTTTGGCTTCTTAGGTTAACTAGCAAAAGATCAAACATTAATTGAAGCTTTATTTATTCTTTCTTATATATCCAGAGCCATAATTAATTTTAATATTAAAAAATAAAAAATCCTCAAAGACAAAAAAGTTTGTCATTATTATTTTCTTTACATAAATAATTCTCTTGGAACTTTTGAAAAGTAGACTTAAATATAAATTCAAATCTCATTTTAATACTTGTATCGTGTCTTTTGAATTGTCAACTGGGCAGATGGGTAGACATGAATATTTTTTTTTTTCTTCAAATAGTTTACTGTATAAAAAGTATAACAAGACACAAACGAATTCAAGGTCTATAATTAACATGCTTATTACAAGTTATAAATACAAAACTCGATCGATACAAATATACATGTAATTTCGCGGGTCGTACAACCCATACAATATCCAAGGGAAATAATCCAAGAATAAAACTACATGTACATGAAATATATTCTCCCTTTAACCAAGTTAATATTAAAAACTTTATCCTTATTGGTAAAGTATTTGTTATAACATCACGTAGTTGATTTGATACTCTTCGTCGTGATGACTACCATCTACACCAACTTAGAACATATAACAAAACTCACAAATACTTCTATTCATATCACAAGTGTATGTTTCTATTTTTAGAAAAAAAATAATAAAACAAATTTATCATTTGCTTTTTATTTGCTGTAATATTATTTTTTTATTTTTTTATTTATAAAAAAGGGCTTGTCTTTTATTTGAATTTATTATTTTGACTTTGGAAGAAAATTGTTTTGTTTAAATAGCCACGTGATAATATTGATATTTATTTTTTTAATTGACGTAAATTAGTTGGTATGTACAAACTAATTTATGTTTTTTTCAATTCAACATTTAATTGAGTTTAAATGTATTTATTATTATTTTTTTTTTAAATTATATTTATGATGGATATTGCATATTTTTGTTGATGTAATGTGAAGGAGGTCATCAACCTCAATAATATCAATGCATTTGATAAATATTGCACAATTTGAACATCACTATTGTCAAGCAAACGATAACCTGAATTTAATTCTAATTTTTTCAATATCTTTGTTAATAAAACTTAAAAATTAATTTGCAAAGATAAAAAATAATGAAATCTTAAGCGAATACTAATTTGAATGGAAATTCTTATCATTAACCTGTTTTTTATTTACCGAGTTTTTTTTAAAGATTGCTTTAATTGTTTTAAAAATATATTTATTTAATTTAGTCAACAGAATTGTCGTAAAAATATTGCCACGGAAAAAATTTAAACTGGATAAAATTAAACGTAAACAATATGATATCATCGACTAAAAAAATTTATATATTTATGAATATCAATGCATTTTTGGATGCATTTATATTTGAATTCTTGTTTGCATAACATTTGTGTTTAATTCGACTGACGTATGTTAAATAAATGTCTTTTTATATATATTACACACGTGTTTTTTGTATTTAAATAATTTAAATATTTGAATAAGCTGCTATTGGCATCAGAAAGAAAAAGTATATTTTATTATTTTTAAAATTTTTTAAGAAATTTGAGATTTTTAACTATTTTATAATATTGTATGAAATAAAAATTCCGTGGATTAAATTTCATCTGTAATTTTAGAAGTTTGTGTCAAGCAATTTTATCGCTGTATAAAAGAATATAATAATAATGAATTTTCGGAGCAAAATTTTGTCTATTCTAAAACAATATTGTTGTTTTTTTTTTTATTTTTTTATGCTATCGTTTTTTTTATTAAATTTTATAATGATAAAGAATTTAATTTAGCAACTCAAGCAATTGATTGTCTAAATGAATAAAAAATTTTCTAATAAATAGATTAATAAATAATGAAAAAATTTAAAAAACAACTTGCCCCGATAAAATATATTTTCTAATAAAATAAATTGAAATTTCAAAATTAAATTATACCGATATTATCAGATTGACTTTAATTAATGCACAATATTAATTTAATAATTTAATTGAACATTCAATTGGATATCCTATTATATTTTGTTCGAATAAAAATAATAAATTTTCTATAATATATTGATGAGTTGTCGGATCATCTAATTAAAATCCTCGATTGTATCTATGAGCATTTATTAGAAAATTAATTATTGTTCGTAATTTGGAATATATATTTATTTTTATAGATATATAAAACACCTGGTGTGTTTTTCAGGCTGATAGTGTGTACGTGCTCTTATCATTTCACACATCTAAAAGTTTAGCGTGACGCAGAATTGCCGCATGATCGTTAAATTGAAACTTTTTTTTTAAAACTATTGCGCATTAAAAATAATAAAAATAATCATATTTTTATTTTCAATGATAAAATTAATTATAGTATATATTCTAATGATGATATACTGAATTTCAATGGTCAATTAACTCGTGAATAATTTTTAATTATTTTATTTTTTTATGGGTTTTAAAATTCCAATGACAGTATTGTTTCAAATTGACTATTCAATTTAATTATTTAAAAAAATCTAATCACAAAATTCACGGATGAATTGTTTTCCTTCTTTTACTAGCAAATTTTAAGACTATACAAGTATAACTTTAGACAAATTAAAAATGTTTCTCATGATAGTATTAAGCTGTTTAATAAATAGATTTTATTAAAAAAATTGATTAGATAATACTTGTGGTTTAACGATAATTTAAATATTGAATTAAGTTTAAATTTCTGGGAATTGAAAAAAAATTGTTTAAAATTGAAATACCCTTTTGATTTATTCAATAACAAATGCAAAGAAAAAAACCATAATAATTCAGGGAAAACAGCTGTCTATTTATTTTTTATTTAGTCTATTTATAGACTGGTGTATTTCAAAGTCGACAGACTTTTAAATAAAAGAAAAAAAAATGTTATGCATATGCAAAATGAAAAATAAAATAAAAAGTTATATGTAACTCTGACACTTAATTTTTATTCAATGCTCTTGTTCGTTTGAAAATGAAATAAAAAAAAATTACCGGTAAAACTTCAAGTAGTTTGAAAAGTAATACTATTTTTTTATCGAATTAAATTTTCATTGTAACAGCTTTTTTGTAGCAACATTTTTAGAATTGAAAAAAAAATTAATTAGTCAATGAAAACTAGCTTGCTTTAAAACCAAAAAAATTTTGAATTGAATTTGAAAATATTTTAAAACAGATAAACATTATTTTGTAAATTTTTTTCGGTTTAATATAAGACGTCATTGACTGTATCATCTCAATGATAAAGTGACTCATGAAACAAATCGTAAGAGAAGAAAACTTTTCGTATTGATTTATATCATAATCTACAAGTTACATAAATCATAAATATATTTTTCGAAATATAAAGACAACCACTTGCAAAGTTACTTGCGTAATCGCTCGATTTATTTTTTTTCTTGAAATAAAAGTTATCGATTTATCTTCCCATAAATATTTCCACGACTGTGCAATATAAAATCCAACGATTGTTAAAATATATTTTACAATCAATAAATTAAATTTTTAATAATTATTTCGTAAAGGCCTTTTTAAATCGATATTCCTCCAGCAATAAACTTTAAATTTAATGAAATTTTAGTTTTTGTTTTCTTTAAATTTGACTCAATTATATTTTATTAAAAATGTTTTCTTCGATATTTTACTTACAGTTTTCTTTGTTTAGACTGTCCCCCTTTGAGATTAAAGCATCGAAATGTTATCTCCCCATAATTTCACATTACACTCGTTTTTTTCTTTTTTTTTCTGGCAAAGATATTAGATGCTGTTCGAACCCTGAACCAATGACCTATTGCATTTTCAAAGGGACACTTTTATGATGTTCTGGGTGTTCGACCTCTAACTGTAATTTATCTTTTTCTTTTACGACTTTTTTTTGTATTTTCTAAAATATTGAAGCTGTCTAGAGTTCCCTTTTATTTTTTGTTCGAAAATGTGTTAAATAGTATTTTACTTGTTCGATATGACCTTCGGATTGAAAACCTTTTGAAAATATATCAATTTTAAGGCGTATCGAATTCTGCTAAAAGAAAAACATCCTTCTAACATATTTACAATTTTTTTTTATTACTTTGAAGGGTAAATTTTTTTCGTTATTTTATTTTTCCTAAAAACTATTTAGATTGCATTAGTAGATAAGATACACTAAATACACGAGCAACTAAATGAAGAAATAAAATTTAAAGAAAAAAAAAAATAAATAAATAATTCATTATGAATTTATATTTTATAGTTGAGACATTTTTAATAACTATTTACAATCAAATGCATTCAATTAAATTAGAAAATTCAATTGATAAAAATAAACACAAATTAAATTCAATTTAAATTTTTTTATTTTATTAAATTATTCTTTGAGTTTTTTCAACTCAAATTTGATAATAGTTTCGCTTTTTAATTAGTTTTTTTTCCTCAATGTTTAGAGGTATAACATGATAATAATCTACTGTAAATTAATATTTGTATATATGACAGGAAAACTAAATATATATACAGACTGTAAACATTGTGGATCAAGAAGTTCAAGGGAGTGGTAGCAAATCGATACAGCAATTTCTCAAACAAGAACATCTAGACAAACTGTACTATCAAAGTTATTAAATTTTGCAACTAAATAAACTCAGATTTTTTGATCAACAAGTTAATAATTATTTATAAAAAATAGATAAATAATTATTTAAAAATTAAAAGCACAACTTTTTAATATAAACATTAAATTCTATTAGCTTGTCTTAACATTTTTAGATAAAACACATCTGCAAAGTAAAACCCTTTTGTCTTTCGGAGTTGCTGTTGCGTCAAAACTATTTGATGGATGATTTTAAATGACTTTGAAAGATTACAGTTTATATATTATATATATTTTTCTAGATTGCTCTATAGCGGGATTGTTTTCAACTGTGATATATTTTAGCTAGAACGTGACGTTTGTAACAAATTGCCGGAGAGAAATCATTCATATCAATGATATTTCATGTCAATAATGGATATTTTTTTATCTATCATTTCTTTAATTTATTTTTCCTACTTGGCTGATTTAACTAATCAAAAAAATATTTATTTCGGCATTAAAATATCTAAATTTTCTGATAAATTTAATTATCAACTATAAATTGATAATGAAAAGATTAAAGTTGAATTTATGTCTATTTGAAAAAAAAAAATACATTGTAATCATATTTAGACAGATAAAATGCCCCGTTACATTACAGTTCATTTAATGTATATATATGTGAAAAAAAAAAAAAATTCTCTGGTTTATAAAGCATAAGGATGACCTCGTTAATTCCCAGAAAATTGAGACATATGATACTG
The DNA here is from genome assembly GCA_030523065.1 of Aphidius colemani. Lineage (NCBI taxonomy): Eukaryota > Metazoa > Arthropoda > Insecta > Hymenoptera > Braconidae > Aphidius > Aphidius colemani. Next base: position 13,159 of record JAPYYR010000932.1, on the reverse strand, counting down.
CAGACAGACTGCATATACTGGTAGAAGCAAACGCATTTAGTCCACTTAAGGCCTACAAATAATTAAGACGTATTTTTCAGCTGAATTATAAAACCAATATATTTTTTTATTTCATATATATATTTACGGTGTATTTATTTTCATAACCCTCGTCTTTCAATACTCATTAAAAATTTCATTCAATCGTTATTAAAATAATTTCCATACAAAAAATAGTTAATAAATTTATCCCCTAAATTCCATTGTGTTGAAAAAAATATTTAAAATATATATTTTAACATTTAAATAAAAAATAAAACAAATAAATTTATATTTTTATTTTAAAAATTAAATAAATACAAAATTTTAATTATTTTTTTCCACATAAATATGCTTACTTGTTGATAAATAACTTAAATAAAATAAATTAAATTTTTATAAACAGAAAAATAATAAAAAAAAAAATTGTAATTTAATACTCTGAAATATGACACTTAACAAGAGAATTCCCATGAATAGAATAAATATATTTTTCTAATTCGAAAAATTTTGGAGAAAAAGTAAAATATAATTTATGGTTTCCTAAGAAAATAATAAAAAATGTTACTAATTTATTACATCCTTCAAATTTAATATTCACTTTTATTTTTTTATTATTATTTGTATTATTTTTTCAAGAGTTTTATGAGAATGCGTATGAAAAAAAAATAATTATATTATATAGAGATTATTTGTTGATGAAGAGCTTAGAGATTATGGCTGAATGAGCTTTAAAAATTTACATAAATAATCTGGTGTTATGTGAAATTCATATATTGATCCATCGATATAGGGCAATAAGGGACTGTCAGATAATATTTGCAATAAGGGGAATTGAAATCCTCAGGGACCAAGGGGTGCATATATGGACAAGTTGGACCACAGGTAATACTTTAACACTTTTATAATTTAATTTTGTATTTATAAAAAAGTTGGCGAATTTGTTATTCCGTTTCAGGATGTATTTATCTATTTATTTTGATTAATTATTAGTGTCTTGGGTCCATTGGGATTGCATATGCATTAATAAAAAAAACTGCAACATCGGTGATAATATTTGTCTGGATTATTTATGTATTTTCTTTCTAAAGTCATTCGATTAAAATTTAAAAATATATTAGAGTATTTGTTATATATTTGGAGTTAACAAAATAAGGGTTTAATTTTTTTTCAAGATTTTTTCTATTAAATGTGAATTTTCTATCGAATCTTCTATTCAAAACAAACGAAAATTTTCGAGTTAAAATTAAAAAAATATCCTTTTTTCATTCATCAAAATTGCTTCCCTTTTTGAAGGTTAAAATTACACTTTTTTTGATGAATTTTGAATTGCCTATTGTGATTGATAATACTGTCTACAGCACTAGCTCCGATTTAAATGAAAAAAAAAACTTATAATCATCTTTGAATATATTAAAAAATGATGAAATATTACAGGGGAATTTTAAATCCGCATATGAATCATAAATACATTTGAAATTGTTAAAATTCGATTAATTATACTAAAAGTGGGATTATAAATAAATTTAGAAAGTACAACTTTTGCATGTTATATTATTGACAAAGTATAGTACCATCTGGACAATGTTTTAATGAATCCAGTCTATTTTATGTTTGCCATAAACGACCTAGTGCAATAACAATTTTCTCGATCGTGTAACTTTATATGGCCACTTTGAATATTCACGTGAATTAACATACATTAATTGTCAGCATCTGCTTAGATTTTCTATCCGAAAAAACACATCCTTTTTTTTTCGAATAAATAAATAAATAACTTTTTTAATTGACAAGAAAATAGAGGCCTTGGAAATATCTGTGCTATGTATTTGTGAGATAGTTAATTATGATCGACATAATAAAATATAAAATAAGGGTTTTAAAAATGAAAAAAAAAAAAAAATCATCGAGGGGGTTTTGCAGCACGTGTTGCTAAATGCGTAAGTCTTATGCATGTGACTTGACGATAAATTTTTGTGTGTATTAAAGTAAAGCCTTAAAAAAAATAAGAAAAATAAAAATTTCATTCTTTTTAAAATTCGATATTGGTTCTTACTTGAGGTTAAATTAATTATTTTTTATAAATTTATCCAGCTAATGATTGAATCTGTCTTGCAAAAAAACCAAATTATTTTTGCAGAAAAAAATTATTTATTTTTGTATCACCTAGTTTTAATGTAGCGTGATAACAGGCAAATGTATTTATCGATTTTTATTGTCGAGTATATTGTGTTGAAAAATCATGCGAATTTTTTTTTTTTGATCAATATATTATGCATATATCTTTATTTGAATAGAGTTTAATATGCGTGACATGTATGAGGCATGGATCGCAGCTCATAAGCCCAAATTTCCCCTTATGTTTTTCTCTAGCTGCAGCTATAGAATTATACAACAAAAGATCCATGACAACCATGCTGAATTGCACATTTATAATACAGAGTTGCCATGTCTTTATTCGTTTTGTCAAATAATTCGAAATGGATTTGATTTATATACTGATTAATTACGATGTAATTATTGATAAATCGATTCAACGCTATATGATATAATAACTGGTGTTAATATTTAATTAAAAATATTTCTAAATGAAAATTTCATAAAGTTATGCTTCTATTGTTTAAACAACACCTAAATAATTATTATTCTACAAGTTTTAACAATTAATTTCGATTGTTTTCGTTTTTTTTTCATCTGACAAAATTATTTTAAAATAAACAAAACAAACAAAAAACTTTTATAATTTAAACAAATAAAATAGCAATGAATATTAAGTAGAGTCGAATAAAATTTTTTACCGTTTCGCTCAATCGCCCATAAATAAATATACACGCTTAAATAGAATCGTAAAAATGAAGGATATTATGTTGGGGTCCAACAACCTTTTGGGCCCAGCCTTATCCGTTATATTGTTACGACAAAAATAAGTCACAAGCATATTGATAATTTACGCTAAAATTCGAGCTAAATATTTTATAAATTTTCCATCGTTAAAAAATTAATTTCCCCGTAACAATTTGGTGGAAATTCAATCGCTATTTTTACATAATTATAATTTTAATTACATACCGTTCGCGTTTTTATATTGATTTAAAAAAAGCATTAAAATTTCGATTACAAAACTGTTTTTTTAATACAAGTTTGATATTTCAAATGAAAAAAAAATCTCGAATTACAAACGTACAAATTTGTGTTGATTAATATTTATTTAAGGCTTTTTATTTATTTAATCGAGAGAGAAGAGTCGAAGAGCTTCGTGAGAGAGTTAAAGTTGCTTGTTTAAAGGGAAAATTTATATATCTTTTTTAAATGTTTAGAGAAAGTCAGGAGTGTTGTTTGTCGATGTTTAAGCATCCCTATCATCGATGAAGCACGATTCCGCTTATCTTTATTTCACTTATACATTTCGCTTCGAATTCACGGGTCTTGAGGGTCCAAGATAAGACTTGGCAATAATAGCCAGTAAATAATTTTTATATACATTTTCATCTATTTTCCATGTTTATTTCATGGCCTCCAAGAAGAATCCAATACCTTGTTTTTATATTCTCGATTATAAAAAGGTCTTTTGTCAATGATCATCATTTTATCATTTAAAAAAATTTAAGCTCTCAAATGTACAATAAATTTTCACGCTTCGCGATTTATTATATATTAGAAAATATATTTATAGAAAAAAATGACATAATTTTCAACGTTGCGTGACGACTTTGTTCCGTATAATTATCATGAAATAATAAACTTTTATCTTTGTACTCACTGCTCTTCATCATCATGATACACTGCAAACTTTAATGTATGTTATTGCTTTTATCATAATTATATTTTCAATCGATTTTTTTGTTCAATCAGATTGTGGTGAAGTTAAAATGAAATATAAAGTGTCGAACTATTGATTTTATTATTATACAACTATTTATTTATTTAAATTTTTTATCTATTTGAATAAATTGTAGAAAATATTCAAAAATAATAGCATCAAAATTTGATTAATTATTTACAGCAATCCGTATATATTTGCCAGTTCATTTTTAAGTAATTAAATTTTGATTTATTCATTCAAAGCATATTTTTATTACTTGTTTTTATTTTTACTCAAAAAAAAAAAAAAAACAGTTATTTTTGTTTGGACAGAACAATGAACCCAACATTTATTAAAAAAATAATTTAAATAAATATTGAATGACAATTTTGGTCTTCAATCCGGTGTATAAAAAATAATACTTGTCAGCTGTAAATTACGTCATGAATATTGTGATGTTGATTATTGTGCTACCAGTATCATCATGAACTTCATTGTGAATAATATTGACAATATATTTTTACATTGTCGTTGTAAAATAAACACGTAGAACAAACGAATGATGCGATAACAATATTTGTACATGTTGATTTTGTTACACTCATCATACGAAAAAAAAAAAAAATTTACATACGTTTTTAATATAAAAATGAATTAAACAATATGTTAATGTTTATTTCATTTTTTTAAAAATAATTTTTCATTATTCAAAGAGGCAACACTGCAAAATTTATTTTTTGCTGGAGGCAGATTTTGACCATTATATGTGCGAGTAGAAAAAAAATACCTCTTTTTTTTTTTATACATGTAAACCCATCATGCTTAAATTTTCTTGTCCCGGATATATATATTTTTTATTTTTACTTTTATCTACAGTTCGTTTTCGTATTATTCTCTCAGCATTTTACACATCAATTATTCACAAATAAAACAGCTATCTACATGTAATTTATTTTTTTATTTTTCACTTGAAAATTTCACTCACGCATACTATTTTCAAATATAAAAAAAGCTAATGGATATTTGTCGTTTTTATTTTTCAAAATTTCATATGAATATTTAGTCGAGTCGGTTTTATTTTTAGGATTAAAAGATTTATTTTTATTTTTTTTTTGTTATCGTAATGTCGCTGTGAATTATTAAACCTTTGTAAGTGCATGAAAAATTTTCCGAGCAAAATGTTGCATTATTTAAATGAAAATGAAATTGGAAATTGAAAAACAAAAAGGTTTTTTTATTTGGCTTGTTCAGAGAAAGTTTGAATGTGGTATTTTTTGGATTGACCAGAGAGAAGGAAACATCTGGTCTTCCAGGTAGTAGTCCAATTGGTCAGAAGGGCTAGGGTGAATATGAAGCTGAAATTTATATATCTCACTGCAATAAAAAATTCTATATGTTGAAAAAATAAATAATAGAATGAAGCTCAAGGTCCTGACTGTGCTCTCCTATATGCCATCATCAACTAGGATGAATTTTCGGCAGATTATTCACGGAAAACTAAAAGTTTACGTAGAAAAAGTTGAGTTTTTTATGAAGGTAGCATCTGTTATTTTTATCGTCACTCAACCAACTCGAATAATCGTAATATTTCTCCTTTTTTCATATATCTATAGCCCATTTTATTTATCTAACGACTTCAAGATGTTTCATAATATATTCATATTGGCTATTTACATAAATTGACAATAATAAAATATAATTCTGCTGTTTGAACACGTAGTTATGCTGCTTGTAATCTTCTATGAATTTTGTTGTACATAAATTATAGAAAGTCTGGGTTTAAAGTTGACTATTGACATCAGTTCAACGGCCAGCATATACAAGTAGTCGACTTGTTGTTGAAAATAGAGTTATTTCTTTGTAATTTTTAATTTAAAAACCGAAATTTTTTTCATTTTTACTAGCGAAACAATTTCTTTTTATTTTTAAACTTTTTAGAATTTTTTATCAACAGAAATAATAAAAAGTTGACTATTTAACTTGAAAAATATGTCTGTCGATTCGATGGGAAGACAATGCTGAATTTGTTAAGCTTGAAGAAGCAAAAAGCCCTCAGAATTTGAAGTCATTGTTTGTTGAGAAATATCATGGCTTTGATTCTCATTGTAATTATTTCTTATTTTTCGAGTTTATTTGAAAACTAAAACAACACCTATTTTCGTGAATAATAATGCCGAATAAAATAAGTTTCTAATGAAGTATTTAAAAATAAATTCAAATATTAATGAGAACCGTTAAATTTAAAAGTCAAATGAACAATTCTTAGAGCGGGCATCATCGAGTGATTGAGAAATAAACCTAAACCATCTCAAAATGAACATTTTACAAAATTGATAATCAAAAGATTTGTCCCTCTATTGCGTAGAATATATTTTGCACGATCAATATTATTTCCTCTCCTATTTTCTTTGTTTCGTTTGTCACTTTTCTCTTATCTATTATTCTAATCTACAATTGATTTCAACACAATATTTCGTGTTGAAATTCACAGTGAGTTCATTGAAGATAATGAAGCTTTTAATAAATTACTACAGCCAACAAAATAAATATATACTTGAACTGATGAGTTTAACAATATGCCTAACAAAACACCAATACGGATTCTTTATTTTTGTCTCGTTATAACGAGCAGGGATAAATTTTCTCTAATGTGAAATTCGTCGTGTAGATATATATTTTCTGTCATTTATCGATTTTTCTTTTCTTTCTTTCCATAACATTACCCAGAGGAAAATACATTTCACAAATTTTTTTTACGTTCGATATTCCCATAAAGATTTTCTTTTTTTCTTTCCATCTAAAGACTCATTACAGGGGTGATCAAACTATGGATCCAACTTTTAATCTACATATGTTAATTTTTTTTGAAGATTATATTTTGGGCACCACGATTTTTCTACTTTTCTCCATTAGACACACTGAAGAAGAAATAAACAATTGGCATTATACTATTTCTCCTTGTTCCCTTTGATGGTTTTGATTACATCAGCATCCCCTCATGATAAAATCAAATTTATTACTGTCTTTGTCTCGTTTTGCTATCTAATTTCCATTATTTTAAAAATCAGCAGTATAGAAATTCAAAGAACAATACCTGAAATTTTAATTATTTCTACAAAAAATTTTGTTAATCAAAAAAGAAATTCATTTTTGTTTACGACAATTGAATTGAAAATTATAATTAAATTTCACAATAAATTACAATAAATAATAATGAGTTTGATCCAACATTAGAATATAACTATTCTGTGTTAAAAATGAAACAAGTTAGTTTGAAACTTTGAATATATGTGAAACTTTTCAATCAAGGAGATTCAAGTCTACGAGGCGTTAATTAAATCAACGAGAATTAAATTAATTTTATAAAAAAACAATATTTAAATAAAATATTATTTCACTATTTGAAACTTTATATTAAATACAGAATTTAATTGAAAATTTCATAACAAATGCACGTTAAAGTCGAGGATATTAGTCAGCAATTCTAAACGATTGAACATTGAATATTAATTGGTCAAAAGATGCGTTCCCAATGACAATAAAATTAATTATTCAAAGTTTAATTAAGCAAGGTCAAATAAAATAGCCAACTTAGTACGTATAACACAGTTGATTTTGTTATTGTAAATTTTTTTTGTTTAAAAATCATTTGGCTTTTGAAAAGAACAAAGAAATATTCAAATAAATTATTTGCTATCTCTGCCTTATGATGGATTCATCAAAAGTCCTGCTGATATAAATTTATTTCGCACTTTTAAATATATTATTATTTCTTAGAACAATGAATCATCATATAATGATATAAACGAAACTCGATTTAATCATGCACTCATAATACACCTAGAAACTAAATCCACAAGGCTATCAGGTCTGACAAATTGAAATGACGTCTCCTTACGTCTAAATGATTTTCAATATTTCATATAACTTTGCGTCACATTTTAGTCACTAACTATTATCGTATTCATTTCCAACTTTAATATGACTCATTTTTTATTAGTTTAACGACGTTTGCCTCTGATGATTCATTTCTAAATATAAACTACTCTGCGATAATAATAAAAATACTATTTCCCGCATCGATTAGAAATATCATTTAAATCACAGAAAAAAAAATAATCCCAACATCATAAAAATAATAAACAATTAACTGCTAAAAATTAAACTACTTTTTAATTGTTCAATTTGATATTTAATTATTAATCAATAAAAAAAAATTTAGAAAAATATTTGCATAGTGAAAAATCAAAGTTAAAAGATAGTTTTATAATTTCTTTTTTATTTTTATAGAGTTGCATATAAATATCAAATGAATTCCTTTGGGATAACAAAAAAACTTGTGACACCTGCATCATATTAATATGCTACACCTAGGTCAAGTTACTCCCTTCTGTCTGACCCTCTAGTATTTTCTTCTCCCTATTTTCAACATCCCCTATTTTTTCATGTTATTTTTTTTTGTCCACCCTATAAGTGTACACACTCACACTCATAAGCACACTATGAACATTCTTGAGAATTTTTTACAAATGAATTGAAGGGGTATCAACATACGCATCAAAAAGATTGGCATCCCCTATCGCGTGACCAATGTATATACAACAATCCTCAATATTCGATCGATTAAATCGTACTTTTTTTTCTTTTACGCTATTTTTTGGAATTTATATTTTAGTTGATACCGAATATCATAATTTTCGAATGATCATTTTAAATAATTCATGTACTGAAGGTCTCTTTGCCAATGATTTCTTTCGACAATTTAAAAGTTCATATGCAGCTTGTCGAATTAACATATCACAGATAAAATTTATCGAGTCTTTAAGTCTTTAATAGTCTCAACAAAAAAACATTTATCATTTTGAAGGAAAAAATTTATTTAGTCTTAAAAAAATAACTCAAGTCAAGTGAAGATTTGAAGTCGTTAAAATATAGTCAAATCATTTTTTTTATGAGTCGTAAAAAAAGTTACTGGCTATGACTCAAGGTGACTTGTTCTAAAAAAGAAATAAATCACTTGAAATGACTTGCTTTTAGTCTCTAGGGCTAATTACAATTTTAAAAAAGATTTTAAGACAATTGAATGAGTTGTTGGAGAGAAATAAATTAATTTATAAATTGTCAATGAAAAAAATATATTAATTAATTTATGGCATTATAAATAAATCTTTTTATAAATATTTCATAAAACTATGTTCAACTTAATTAAAATATTTCTGTGGTTTAATTTATTTTTTTCTGAGAATTTATCACCACATTTTTATTAAATAAATTTTACATATTTAATTAAGCCATGAATAAATAATTAATAATAAAAACACAATAAAACAATAAAAATAAATATTTCAAACAATTTTATTTATAGAAGTTAGACAGCAAGAGGGTTTAAAGTTCAATCTAACTTTTGAAATATAACTTTTTCATTAGTTTAAAATTCACCCAAGTATAACTAAACTTTGAATGATTAAAAAAAAAAAAAATTTACCAAACTGTTCCTATTCTGTTTAATGCTAAAATTGTTCAAGAGTTTATAAAATTATTGATATTTTTTTATACATATATATTTTAAAACTTTTTTACTTAAAAAAAAAACATTTATTTTTCCAGTGATTTTAGTTTACATACAATTTTTTTCCTCATACTTTTCTTTGTCTTTTGTAAGTGGATTTTATTTTTAGTTTGAGTATTCACTGTAAAGATGGGATTTCCGATTTATCTCTACGTGTATTATGTAATTCATGATCAAAGAGGGTTACATCAACCCAGCAAATATTCTAAAGACATCAACAATCAGACTGCCACAAAGAGATGGATCCAACTGACAATTCAGCTACGGAAAATAAAAAAAATAATAAACAAGTTTTACACTTTTTTCTGTATTCAGTACACGTGTATTGATTTGTACGTCTTATTTTTATTTTTTTTATTTTTCTTCTTTTTTATTTGTTTGAAAAGGGAGATTGCTGATTCATTCATGCACACCCTCACCCAACTACATATATATTTGTAACATTTACTTGAAAAATGAACATTATGTGCTTGCACTGCAAAAAAAAATTTTGCAAAAAGTGAAATATCACAAAGTAAATCATAAAAAAGTGTATTTATAAACTTTTTTTGTGGTAGTAAAAAAAGTATTTATATCAATTGGTTTTGATGAATTTTTTAGGAAAATATTCCGTTGAATTATTCGGGATTTCTTAGCATAAAGCCACCAAGATGATTCACAGCCTCATAAAATTTTATCACATTATTTAGTCATACAACAAGAGCTTTGTGTTGTAGTTAACTGGAATTTCTTTAGAGTCATTTGTTAATCTTACATGCTCTGGATAATTAAAGCGTTGAAATGAAATAATTGTTTATGTTATTTAAATTTTAAGAATATTTTTAAGCTCAATTCGAATGTCAAATGACAATTAAGATTGATTTTTATTCAGATGGATTGTTGTTCGACCTAATAAATCAGTGCAATCAGTTTTGACAATTGAAATGGAAATTCGTTGTAATAAATATATCAAGTTAATAATTTATTTCTTTTAAATGTTTCTGAAATTTGCCAAAAGTTTTGATGAGACCGATTTTAACGAGCTGTCAGACAAAGAGTCTTATATCAGATGGGATTAAAAATTTACATCACGAAATAATCATTACTCAACGAATTGTTCGAGTAATAACACAAAACTTTTGAGATTAAAAAGTGATTTAGACTTGAAAGTCTTACAGATTCTGTAAATTTTATTCATAAAATTTAAGTCGTAAAAAAAATAAATAAATTTCTTTAAATGTTTTTAAAAAATTTACAATTTTTATTATTCTTTTTATTTATTGTTTAAATGTCGTGTAATTTATCGAGTAAAATTTATGAGGTTATTTAAAATTTTATTAGACACGTTGTGATAATAAAATACAAGCAAAATAATATCGGGATTGACAATATTAAGGATAGTTCAAGTCGAGCTTTAAGTACTTTTTTAATTTTTCTTATTGAATTATTTGTCCTCGAAGAATAACAATTTGTATGTACATATAACAAAAAGATTTGGCTCTGTGGTAATAATGATTGCCTATGCCATTCGATAGCTCTTTGAAAGCTCTGCAAAATGAATTTCATTTTTCCTTGATATAACATAATTTTCTTTAACAATCAATCTGATATCTGGGGTGAAAATATTCCTCCGTAATTACTCCAATCATCTCCATAGTAGCTTCGAATTTTCTCCGAGATATCTGACGAAGAAAAATTTTTTCGACTTTTTCTCCAATAAAATCGGGTGAAGAAACTCTTCACATCAACTCTTCAAATACAACTGGAATAGCCATGGAAACTTGCGAAGGACGCAAAGCAACGAGAAGGCTCTTATAATGGACTACAAGTCTCCGGTGGATGTATCAATCATCTACTGTTCCAAGGCAACTACAAGAATATGGGGAAACGAAATAATTTATTTCTTGCCGCTCCAGAGTAGAAAGCACATAAATACGACCTTATACTGCGCAAATCGGGATTTGACGTATGAACTTCAAACTATCAACATCAAATCTTCAAATACAAGTGGACTGGCCATTGAAACTTGCGAAGGACGCAAAGCAACGAGAAGGCTCTTGCTGGAATACGATTCTACGTTCGACGTATCAATCATCTACTGCTCTAAGGCAACTACGCGGGGAACGTCTTGACGATGGTGCACCAGTTCACTTGACTGCTACCCTTGGACGCTGAAATTTAAGTTGGTCACCAATGCCGCTCTTGACAACAAACAAAGGAGGATAATTCCACGTCGACTTGAATTAGCTGTCCATTCTCGCTGACTTGGAATTTTTACTTTAAAATTTTTCCGCACTTCTCTTAAAAAATTTTAACATGGAGAAAAGTGGAGAGAAATATTAATATATATATAACAAAAGTCGAAAAAATTTTTCTTCGTCAGATATCTCGGAGAAAATTCGAAGCTACTATGGAGATGATTGGAGTACTCACGGAGAAATATTTTCACCCCAGATATCAGATTGATTGTTAAAGAAAAAAAATAAAATCTTGACTAGAAGAATATTTTTTTTTTAAATCAAAATATTATTTCAAGAACAAAACAATACAATTGTTCAATTTATTTAATTTTAAATGTTTATTTGTTTTTTTTAGTAAAAACAAAATTTAAAAATTATTTATACAATTTTTTCATTGAAAATAAAAAAGTTTTTAATGTTGTGAATAAATTTATAGAGCGTCTTTTCAAGAACGAACTTGAAACCGGAAAATGGTTGTGGTTTTGGTGGACTTTTTACGTGAATACTCATTTCTTCCGGAATATAAAATCACCCTTCTGATAGACCACCCTTATGTATAGAAGATTTTTGCAATAGTACGATCCCTTGTTCATTCAGTAATGCCTTTTTTTTATTCTCTGATTTTTCTCAAAAGTTTTAATAATGTAATAAATATTTTTGAATTTTTTTTTTGTATTTTATTTATAGTCCTTGTGTTGCAACAGCATATAAATTACAATAAAAATTAATAATTATACAAGATAATTACCAGGTGATCCTAAAACTCCAAAAAGTTAAGGAATTCCCTGAGGTTTTACTAGAAATACTTGTAATTTTTATTAAAAAACTTAAATGATTTTCGTTTATAATTATCGAGTAAATCCCAAGTTAGTTATAAATAATTATAATATTTTCATTTTTGTATTAATTTATCAAAGATGAATCAAGAAATACAATATTCATCTTTAAAACTTGGCTGTAGTATTGATTATACAATGCCAGTTGACTAAGTAAGACGTAACAATAGTAATTATGATGTATAGATCGATAGTCATGATGGAGATTAGAGATGCCATAAATTGTTTTTGTACTAGAAAATTATAGAGACATACAAATACTTCGGGATTTGTATACTCAACTAAAATCGAGTCGTACAAAAGCCATATTATATATATGTACACCTTATCTATTGATTTTCTATGAAAGATACCACAGGAAACTTTCAGATGTTGAACACACATAAATGCGTCAGTATATACATGTTTCGAGGACCCGTATACAAAGAAAAAAATATTTTAAAAAAATGTATAGATTTGGATTTATATTGAAGAGGGTATTTTTTTTTAGATACAGTGTTTTATTTTTTTTTTTGCTCAGCAGACAATATGTTAACCCACCGCCCATTTTCATCATAATCATCATCAAAGCGTGAAGATAAATAATCCCTTTTTATATATAGCGTCGAGTTTTTTTTTATAAATGAACAATTAGGATTCTCTATTTATTATTAGGTAAATAAAAAAATATTTTTTACACATTTATTGGCTTTAATTATTTGATTTATTTTTGTTT